>JAMKCH010030607.1:0-186353 GCA_023653785.1 Ophioderma brevispina | reverse complement strand
ACAGGCACGAACGCTCTAACCGCCTGAGCTATCAAGCCTATCCAAGGCTGGATCGGTAGAGAGCGTGATATCCTCTATCGGTGTTAGGTTCGAAAGGCGTTCCTTCGCTTTCTCCTAACAGACGGATAGGAATCAAACTGTATATTTAACATATCGATTATATTTTGTTTTAAATGTAAACTAACTTTATTTCCTCCAGGTAGACAGGATGTATATATATTAATCTTTCAATTAAATTTCAAAACAATTAATCGTATATGGTATATACAGTTCTCATGCTATCCGTTAGGAAAGCGAGTACCGCTTTCGACCTAACACCTAATAGATGATATCTATCGCTCTCTAATAGCCTACCGATCCAGCTTGATAGTTCAATCGGTTAGAGCGTTGTGCATGTAATACGAAGGTCGCCGGTTCGTAATCCGGCCAAGCGCACATGGGTTTTTTTAACACTATCGGGCGCTGGCCATCTCCAGGGAAAGGATTAATAATATAGACATCCTTGTCACCCTGGAGAACTAAGTAGTTTAAGATTTCAAACAATAATAATCGTATATGTTCAATATACAGTTCTGATCTATCCGTTAGAAACGAAGGACGCCTTGTCGAACTAACACTATAAGATATATGCTATCGCTCTTCTCCGATCCAGCTTGATAGCTCCAGGTCGGTTGAAGCGTCGTGCATGTAATTCGGAAGTGTCCGGTTCTAATCGGCCCAAGCGCACTGGGTTTTTTTTTTTTCACACTATCGTGCGCTGGCCATCTCCAATGAAAGATTAATAATATATACAAGTGGTTTAAAATTGTTTTTAAAATTTATACCAGTCATTTCGGCTGCTCATAGGTTTTCTAAAAAGGTATAGTTTTGCCATATTAACGACCTATTTGTTTTTAGTACCATAGGCTCAAGAAAGTTCAAGGTCATTATTTATAGAATGGTCCGATTTTGTTTGTTGAAACTAACTGGTTTTAATCGTTCATTGGGTCATACTGACTAGAAAATGTATATAGATTCTTGTTTCACCTTTCAAGTTGAGACTTTTAGAGATATGAATAGTGTTCTCCCATACCCTGTGGACCATGGCCATATTTTCCCTCTCTTAATTAGTAATCAAAACATCATTGACAAAGCGATCTGTGTATTTTCGGCTTCTGTACTGTAAGACGAACAATTTAGCACCATTGTCGAACAAACCGATTCAATCTGATGAAATTTTTACCCACCCGTGTGACCCTTGACCCCCGTTTTAAAACCTTTTACCTCTTGTACTATAACACTCAGGTAGGGGCAAACGATACCTTTCTGTAATTCCTTGTAATGTACTGAACATGTTGTATACTTTACAACACACATTTTGTCCCCTTTTATATTCTGCCCCTGTAAAACCCAGTGTAAACCTGCCCCCCTAATAATTCATGCAGAACACCTTTGAAAAAAAAAAAAAATTGACCCCCATGATTTTTGGAATCCTCATTTTTGATTTAGAAAACCTTGTTGCAATGTTGTATATGAAATTTTCACCACAAAATACAGCCTCCCATGTACTATATGTGCCAACTTAAAAGGGCTTAGACTGTAATGTTCACAATATTTTCGATAAAATTTTGATAATAAACATATTTCCCGCTTAGCGTTGACATTTGGCTTTAGATTTTCGCGATAAATGGTATACTTTATAGTTAATATTTTTTTTAACATGCTGAAATCACACGGCGAATTTTAACATTGTTGGTGCTATCGGCGGGGCACTACGATATAAATGCAATTATTTCATGTACATCTTACTTCTTCCTTTCAGTAGTATTGTTACAATCATTTTTTTAGAAATGACAAATACAACATATCTAATATTGTTTAACCGAACTCTTTTAAGGAGGACCATTTTGTGTCATAATTACCCCTACGGACCCGGTCCTTGCTAAATACAACGTCTATGTGTCACAAGTCAATTTGATGGTTGATGGCCGGGGTTGATGGGTTCTCAGAACATTCAGGAAGGTCAGAAAAAATCATGTTTTTCAAGTAAGCGAACCGTGCGATTCACATGCCAATAAATTTGTGTGATTAAGTGGGGGACTATTGGTTATTTCTTTCTGAGTAACCAAGAGAGTAGCAACAAAATCGTGATCATCTTCTTTCAACCTATTCACGGCTAATTATTTTACAGACCTCATCACAATGAGTGGTAGAGTTTTGGAGATCTTAGTGATAGCCAAGCGCAAAAACTTGCAGGTAAAAAATTAAAAATTGTTAAACGTATCTAATTTTACATTTAGACGGAAACCTACATTATCGAATTTGACAATTTAAAAAGTGTCTTTTATTTTAATAGTCTAATGTTTGTATTTTATTATTTTACTTACCTATCTGTGTGCGTGAGAAGGAAGAGAGAGAAGAGAGCGAAGAGAGGAGAGTGTGTGTGTGTGTTTGAGTTGCGTGTGGGTGTGTGGAGCTCTGTTATTGTGCTCCCGCGTGTGTGTGTTAGAGAGAAATTGTGTTTCCAGTGCAAGTTTGTTTACTAGCTTGTCACTGATTTTTCTCCGCGTTTTTTGGATATTTTAGTTCAAGACCGCGTTGAGTTGATATAACTGCACGAAAACCTGATGACATTTACTCTTTACGTTTTCTTAGAGGTAAGGAAAATAGTTAACAACACTTTAACGAGCCGGTAGGAGATTTTCCAGAAAGAATCGCTCCAATTTTTTGCCGGACCCGGGTTTTTTTGCATATTTGGAATGCTTTCCAATGTAGGCCCCTATTAGATCACAACCTGAAGTAATAAGCAGATACGCCGTCTTTATGTAATAATATGATGATTCAGTACTTTCTGTCTGCACGACTAAAGTCAAAGTACGGTGTTCTTTGGGGACATTACGATTTAGTAATTTCAAAACAAGGTTGCTGTTTTTTCTTTTGTACTTGTTTTTCTTTTCATTCTCAATAACCTCTTCGGAACTTTCTTGGTAGTGGGTTTAACAATCGATCATGGCAATTTAAAATTAAATTTAAATTAAATTACAACCTATCACTTTTTAAATGTTTTTCCACAAGTAAAATAATTAACATATGTCTACTTAAGGCCGACTCATAGATTTTTGAAATATTAATTTTTTTTGTGTAATATGAAAAATAGTCAACCTAGAACTAAAAGATGTAACCAAATGCACCAAGTCCGAATCTGAAGTGTATCGGATTTTTCGTTTTGATGCAGTAAACATTTATGTGTACTAATAATGTCGCCATAGGATACTGTGTATAACCCAATTTCCGGATCCGGAATTTTATAACAAAGTTGTGATTTTCTATATGAAGGAATTCGATTTTAAGCTTAGCATTTCACACAGTGATTAGTATATGGACAAGCATTAATGTACTGCAAAACACACATTTTTTGGAAATTGAGGGCGCCCTCCTGCAGAAATCTCTGAGTCGGCCTTTATTTTTTTAATAAAAACAATTGCATGTGATATTTGGATCACGTAAATATCATGACTGAACATGTTAATAATTTAAATAAAAATATTAATGTTTTCCATGTCCTTGTAAGTGATGTTTTAATCATGTTGCATTGCCTTTCATTGTAGCTCGGAAATTTGAATTGGAGGAAGCAGAATCAATGTTTCGAAAGGTAAGTCTGTATACTGATTAGCATGGTACAAATTAGTACAATCAACATTTGAGTGCTAGGAATGTAAAAAAGCTTTGTATGTTTTTTTTTATACCGCACTTTTTTAAAGCCTAAAATTCATCTTTGAGATCTAATTCTAGAATTACCATACAGGTTCAATTGAACTTTATGTTTTCCCAGTTCATTTCGCACTTGTGTTAATTGATTTTAATTTTAAAAAAAACAATTGGAATGGGTCGTCGCTGAAGCGGATGTGGGTGAGGGAGTTATTGCGAGAACACGAAACAACGTTTATTAATTCGTAAATGATGTTCACTTTGGGGGTTATTTTATATTTTTCTGTGTTACTGTATCGTCCAAATCCGTTGACAAATTCGTTCCGCGTGGCGATGAACACTGATAGAAAAAGGGATTTATAGCCTTTTAATGATTTAAGAATGTGTCTTCATTTTCCATTGGTGTTCATTAAATGGAACATACACAATATTATTTTATATCTAATTGACAGGGGCAGAAATGCGCATTTTTTGAAGATACATTGGACACCAACACACATGCACGTACACCTGCACTACACAAGATTTCATACCCTCTACAAAAGAGCGTATTTTGATGTCAAAACAATTGCAAAATGATCATTTTGCGAAATTTGCAGGCGAAAAGAAAAAACTAAAACAAGACATGGACAGATATAAACATGTTTTGAAAAGACATTGCAGACAAAAATTCAGACCATAAAACGTTCATTGGTTCATTTTACGTGCCTTATGTTTTTCTGTATGATTTATTTCTGTCTTCAATAAGTAACAACACCATGCTTTCGGAAAGGTTTTAACACGTCGTTTAGTGGTTTTTAAACGTCAAATACCTCCACAAATAACGTTTTTAAAACTTATTACCAAAACGTCCTGAAAAATAAGTTTTTTTAAAACGTTTTAAAACGTCATAGTGTTAGCTAAGGAGTAGCTTAGTAGTAGTAGTTTAAATATTAATCGCGCAACACCAGCTACTGCTAATGTTTTCGGGAAGATGTACCGCCCCTTTAAGCTTCTACAGGAAATTTTATTTTTTTTTTAATTTATGGCCTACCGTTAACAAAACCCCTAACCTAAGGCTAAAAAAAGAGTTTACTATATATGTAGAACTTTTCGCGATCAAATTCACGTGAAATAAAAGGCATGTTGGGCAAATATTGGACAAACAAAAATGTTAACAACATGTCTGTCTAACAAACAAACTTTTTTTGTCTAAATGAACCACTCCATTCATTACGTTCGTTCTCGCTCTCTTTCTTTCTGTCTGTCTGTCTCTCTCTCTCTCTCTCACGATTCCCTTTCTTTTCTTGTCTTCTCTCTTATCGTATCGATCATAAGGATTTTGAATGGAGGCAAAAGATGGACGTTGATAAGCTGCATAAGGACCATGTTCACCCTGAGGTATGTTACAAATATTGTTAGTCTAAATTTGCTAGATTTACAACAAGTAACAAAATGTTCAGCGGATAATGCAATATTAGCAAAAACCCATGATATCTGAAAATGTGATTTCTTTAAAAAAAATATAAGTTTTGATCAGGTTTTAACCAAAAGCAAATTGCTAATGCGGTTGAAGTATGATTATGAATATTAACATGGACAGTCAACTGTATAAACATGGACTATCTCGGATTATAAGAAGACTTTATACCGTAAAGAAGGTTCCAAAAAACACACCCTCATTATTATCATGTATATTTCGTTTGATGTAGTGTTTTAAACTCTGGCACTTAAATGAAAATAATGATCTTGATGCCAGGACGCAATTCTAAATCTTAAGCAATTCTCTCCCACAGTCCCGGTACAGCATGGATTGACTTTCTTTATGTTTATGCTGGCCTCTGCAAAGAGAAATTTCATCATTTTAATGGAATATTCTTTTTTTTAATTAAATTACTACTCACACAGGTGTTAACAAAGTATTTCGGAGGCGGTATCATTGGATGTGATAAAGAAGGTTCTGTGGTGTGGCTTGACCCCAATGGAAAGCGAGATATTAAAGGTATGTTTTTTTTTCGATGAAAAAATAAAGTGCACGTATATGGGAAATATTTATTGTCTATCTAGTCTACTTCACAAAAATATGCCAAAGACATCTCGATCACAACCACACATATGCACACACGCACACACCTACACACACACACGCAGATCACACACACACACACACACACGGACGCGCGCGAGAGACCGCACGCACACAAATGCTCTCTTAAAAATGTGATTAAAAATCCGAAGGCAATGAGACACAAGCATACTTTATTAGTGATATTTGCTCTGCCTAACTATAAACCTAACCTAAAAAGAGGTTTTAAATTGGCTTGATGACTTCTTTCTACTAAAACCTGGCACAATGTTACAATACTCCTGATTTTGTGTATTAATGTAATCGATACAATGATTGTACATATGAATACAATAGCAGTGCCCCCTCCCGCTCTCCTCTCCCCCACCACCCAAAATGTTGGTATATTTGTGGCAGCTATAAAATAATACGCTCAGTTTGATCAAAAGCTGGTTTTGGCCCGAATACTGGTTTTTCGATTTTTGATATGGGATCATACCTGTATTGATTTACCCCTATTGTTGAAACGACAAACATGTAACCCATTTTAATTAATACTTCTCCCCTCCTGATCTTCTCCTTCCTCGTTAACTCTTACAAATATTACTTTTTTAAAGGTCTGATGTATTCCTGCAAAGGGTCGGAATTGGTAAACCACCAAATTCAGATGATGGAAAGGATTACTGCTGCAATTACAGAACAAAACAAAAAGGTATTCAAAAAACAGAAAGAAAATATAATTATATAAAATAAATATCTTGTAGTTTATATTCACAGATGTTTAACCACGTGCAAATTGTCTCTTTTTTTTTTAGAACAATTATTTTAAGCAGTGGTGATCAGAAACATCCATTGCGGGAATCTTGTCATATAGGCCTACAAAGTCATGATTTCTATGTTAGAGCAGCCTGTATATGCCTATTTTCAATAGAAAGACGTGTAAAACTAGATTCTAAAGAAAAATCACATTTGCCCGCAATGGAATTTCGTAAAATTTACACAGGATGTAGTTATTGAAATAAATAATCCAAAATCATTTGGCAAAACTGTGTCGGCGTTGATATTTGTTGTTTTATTTGTTTTTGTCATAATAAATGAGACTTTCAAACAGTTGTGTATTTCACCAAAACGAAAAAAAAAAATCAATGATTTATGACATTTTGTAAGACCAATACTTCTTTTAATCTACAAAACCAATCATCGGGGAGCATTATCTATTAAACAAATTCAAAACGATGCATAATATGACAATATTTGGTATCAGTATGAAAACATATTCAATTTAGTCGAGCTTAACCAATTCTGGTCTCAGGTCTTTAGATGGCGTACCGAATGACAAACGGTCCTTTGGGAAGCCATATCTCAAAGTCAAATGAATGATAACTAATGTGTTATGAAACATACAGTCAGGATTGAAAGAACTCATGTTTTTTGTCTGGTTGTTTTTTAGAACACATGATTGGCGAATTTAAAATCTTTATCAATTTCACACAGCCGTGTCTGCTTCACAATTCAAATTACCAACTCGTTTTAAACAATTATTTCTCTTTATCAGTTAAATAAAGATTCCGGTGGTTGCGTATTTTTGTGCGATCTGGACGGTTTTGGAGGACAATTCTTTTGGAAGCCGTGGATGGACATATCGAAGAAGGTATCAGTGATTGATTGATTGATTTTCTGTATTATTATGAAGTAACACTTAATTTGCACTCCCGTTGTTGTGTAAGGAGTCTACTTTGACACCCTCAAAAATCTTTCCTATAGGATTTTTTTATTTAACTTTGCACACCTATCCAATGATACTATAAGCCAAAGAACATTTGAAAATATTGCGGTTCGGAACTACGGGGTGAAACATTAATTATCACAATTATTAAACATCTTCTGCACTAAAACATTGGACTCATGTTTTTTTTAGTTAAGAATATAACAAATTAGATCATCGTCGCTGGGCCGGGCAGGAAAAACCTGCTTTGTACATTTTGACCTCTGAAAATCTCCTTAGTAAAATGGTCCCTGTGTGTGTGTGTGTGCGTGTGTGCGCGTGCGTATGTGCGCGAGTGTGTGTGTGTGTGGCCAATGCTAGCTTATGATGTAAAGTATATCACGTATGCTTATTTTGTGCGTATCACATGCGAACTGCATGTGCAGATGTGGGACGGTCGACCCATGTATGTGTGACCTGCTCCCCCGAAACCTGGATAAAAGTCGATAATTTTTCATTTTAGATATACAGATTTGAAATGCTGATAATTTCAGCTTTGAAATAATGTAACGTATGTACTCCCTCTATTTCAAGGTCTGCAGATGCTGTGATTGCAAATTCAGTAGGCCATTTATCATGCTGTATCCCACTTTTGTGATTACTGTATGATGAATACTACCTTCTACTCTTGCATTTTAGAACAGAGTTAAATAGCCACCGGCGTATCCAGACCTAGCTTTTCGAGGGGACCCCCGTGGCGGAGGGACTTCTAATAGCCGAAAATATGCTGATTTTGCATGTTTAGGCCATGAACCCCGAGGGCGCACGCCCCGAAAGCACCACCAAGATACGCCACTGATAGCTTATTTTTCTCTCCCAGCTTGTAGGTATCTTGGAACAACATTATCCAGAAGTTTTGAAGAGGTCAATCGTAGTCAATGTACCCAAATTGTTCACGATTCTGTACTCCGCCTTGAAACCACTGCTGCAGGAAGAAACAAGAAAGAAAGTAGTCATTCTAGGAAGTAAGTGACCATGCGCCTTAGACATGTACATCATAGGTCATAACTATAGACTACTTTTTGCCACATATTCACTAGTGGTTTTATGTTCCCCAAACCATGTTCTTTAAAATAAACCTTTTGGTCACTCTTAAGTTTGACTTTAAATGAAACGGCAGCCAAAAATATTAATTCTGACTCAAAATCATCTAAAAATGTGTCTTTCAGTGGTAAATGCACTTAAAAGATCAACATTTTCTATTAACTTCTTATTGATAAACTATATCTATTGCTCCCAATTCTCTTAAAATATATAAAATCCAAAATGGCTACAGCTTTATGTTAAATAAACATGGGTTTTTATTCAAAATTGTGTTTTGTATTTAGCGTTTGGGGTGGTCAGTTTTTAATTCTTTGTGCTACCTGATCAGCATATTGAAAGTTTATAATTTAGTGGCAACAGTTTATACCTTCATACAATAAATTCTGAGTTGTTGTATACATTTTGTAATTGTTAGCTAATTTTGGTAAAAAAATGTATTTTGGCCGCCATTTTGTTTTTATGTCAGAAATCAGAGTGGTCCAAAAGCTTGATTTAAAGAATATAGTTTAAGGAACATAAACACTAGTGAATGCAGTTATGACTACATGTAGCTGTCTACCTGGACGTGGATTTCATGGGGATTGTTAATCAATGCTACAAATACGTTCACCGAAAGATGATTGAGCGGTTATTAAAAAAAGCGTCTGTGAACCCTATCTAACATGGGGGCTCACCCGTCAAAAAAAAAAAAAAAAAAACATCGGATCGGATCGGATCCGATTTACAATCATTGAGTGACGAGTGTTTAGTTATTTGAGATGGTTCGGGCCGGGCTCGGGAGAACCCCACCCCCTCTCGCCCTCCCATGTCGGTTTTCGCCTTGTCTAACATTAACTTATATTTTATTATAAAGGTGACTGGAAAACTGAAATTCTAAAGTACATCGACGCAGACGTATTACCTGCCCACTGGGGAGGAACTAGAGTGGATGCTGATGGAGACCAAAAGTGCCCTAATGTGGTAAGAAATCCTATGTGTTTTTGTTCACGAACTCTAGAGCAAAATATCGCTATTGCAGTCAACGAGAGACCATGTTTTAAACCCGACACTCGAAAAAAAAAAAAAAAATAAGAGAAGCAGTGCACATTTTGCTCTTTTATAATTCGTTAATAAAAGTTCTCAATCTAATTGAGATTTTCGTATGGAAAAGATCAATTCGGTTAAAATGAATTTAACTTTATTGCATTTTGGCTTACCATCGAGCCATATTTGAGAAGACCTTAAACACAACTCCAGTGGCGTAACGGGCCTACCCGCTCTGAGGGGGCAAATTTCCCAGTCTTGGGAAATTTTCCCTCTCAGGGGGGTCAATAGGCCAATTTTTCCTCGGCCAGAGGCTAAATAAAACTAAACTAAAAAACGGCTTGGATTGATGATTTTTTGCAATTTTAAATTTATTGTTTCCCGGCCAAAGTCGTCAGGGGGGCAACCTTCCCCCTGGATTCTTGGAGATTTTGGCCCGAAATCATGCTCCAGGAGCATATATTTTCAACTCGTCTCATAGGGGCGCTATTCATTATTATGTGTGCGCTTTATTCCGTTAATGTTTATATTGAAGTATTACAAAAGAACGACTTCCTGCCGGCTCGGATTGCGGGGCGTTGTCTGTGGGCGCTTGTTATCTAAAGGTCGTGAGTTCGAATTTGGGTTCCAATTTAGTTTATGATTTTATTTGTATTTTTAGAGTTGCGCCTTATGATATAATAAGACACTGTGCATGGTCCTGAGCAGATTTTCGGGCCAGAATCTCCGACGTGCCCCCCCTGCCCCCCGCCTCTTACCCACTGCACAACTCACCACAACGCAAATGCAACTGTATTACACGCATGCGCGATGCGCAAGCCGTACCGAAAGTCTTAAGACTGAAATAGTACCAATGGCATCACCAAATAGTGGAACTATTTCAAATCTTTTGATAGCCTAACTAATCAACGGTCTTAAATTTATTAATGAAGTATATAAATTGAACTATATAACTTCAAATGTTAAAAATGATTAATTAAATTGTGATTGATCTATTTGTCTCTTATTCATATTTAAATAGCCCTGCTTTCGTTCTACAATGTCAAGTGGTCCCATGCAAATCAAGTTGTTTGTTTGTTTGTTTGTTTGCTTTTTAGGTTAACCCGGCCGGACCTATCCCGAAGTCATACTACCTTAAAGACCGGGATATAGCAAATAGAAACATGATAACTCGGGAGGTTCCACGTGCAGGATCCTTGGAATTTAAGTACGAAGTCAAGAAACCCGGAAGTCTTCTCAAGTAAGTTTGAGAATGAAAAAATCTCAAAAAAAAATGAGAGAATATAGGCAACTATGACACATTTTAAGCATTGTATTTGTTTAGTTTCACTGCAATAAAAAAGCGAAATTTACAGTAAACTACTATAGCTAAAAATAACAGCATTCCGTGTTAATTGGATATACAGCAAATAGAAAAAAAATGTAGTTTAATATAAAATACTTGCCGGTTTGCTTTGGACTAAATTTAAAAATGCGGCTCTGATTTAAATAAAAAAGAAGGTGAACATCATTAATGAACTATTATGAATTATCAATTATACTATCAATACAATATCATTTATTATTTTGGCAGCTGTAAAATATAACTTTTACAGGTTTCGCTTCAAACTTTCGACTCTATATTTTTACACCAAACAAACAAACATTTTACAGTTACTCAACGTTAAAAAGAGGGTCTTCATTGGTAGACAGGATAAGGTGTGTTTTTTTTTTTCTTTTCTTTCTTCTTTTTTCCCCTATCTCTTTTTTCTACACATTCCACGCCCTGTACAAACTCACCAAGTGCATACATTTCCATGTGTTTTAATTGAATATTTCGCACTATACTGTAAATTTACAGGGTATTATGTTGGCAAAATAGTTGCCCGTATATCTTAATTCACAAAATTTTACACTGTATTGGCATGATTATTGTCCACACGTGTGCCTAGAGTACTTATTGGAACATGTGATAAGCCGTCTAAAATATATAGCTTGTTTAAATACACATGGTAGCAGTGATGACTTAAAATATTCACGTATAGATATAGTAGATAATTTTGGATCACCCCGAAGAAAACCACTGTCCCGTAATTCATATCAGAAGACGGAGGGTCCTTACAAACTAATGATGGAAATTAAATTTCGATTTATTGACATAGGCCTAACAGTTTTGTTTTTGTTTTGTTTGTTTGTTTGTTTGTTGTGTGTTTGTTTGTTTTTCTTTGAGATACATCAAATATGGGAACAAAAAGTAAAACGTCATCTGGTCATGGTTTCCTGTTACAGTAGTAAACTCCTATAACAAACAGATTTTTAGACTAAAAATAACATATTCTTGCAAGCAAATCTGATTTTTAAGAGACATGTTACTGAATTATTGAGCTATTTTGGTAAGAGGTATTAATTTAGGGGCCTAGAGTGCTTTGATGAGAAATATAGGTTATTAGTTGGCACTCCTGGTCGCAAAATGGAGGCCATCTCATATCATATTTTTTAATCGGTTTTATTTATTTTGGACTGAAGCAAATACTAACGTTACTCTTTGAATTGCCATAAAAGACTTACTAAACTCCTTGAGACTTCATTGAATAACATTATCTTTGTGAATTTGCTTTTCAGCTACGAATTCAAAACTAAGCTAGCAGACATCGGTTTTAGCGTAAAGAGAATTGGCAAGGATGGCAAGAAAATCGATGTAATTGGCAAAGAGCGATACAACTGTCATATCTCTCCAGAGGAAGGTCAGGAGGTGTTTGATGAATTAGGCACATGTAAGTACAACCCTCTGCAGAGTGGTCCAAAAAGTTAACACATTTTTTGTATGCAAATTTCTCAAAGTGGGTAGACGTATCAAAATAGTTTGAATGTATTTATTAACTACAATATCTTGCTGGAACCTGGTGAATACGGCATTGAAAACAAAGGTCAAATGACAAAATGGCCGCCATCTAGAGAAAAAAGGGCAAAAACCACTTTGCACACGCGTAAGTCTATGGCGCTCTAGCGGTCATGAATTATATCCAAGATTGATGCACACACTGAAAAATGCACCATGTCATAGGACTTGGTATTTAATAATAACCACAAAGGTAAGAAATAAGGCAACTAAAATTATTTCAAGTTTCTCTTATAAATCTAAAAATAAAATGGTTGCAATATTTCTTCTTTATGATCTTGTCCCAAACCATGCAAATTTTGAAATGTACAAGCAGAGTCTTGATCAGTCGTGACAAGAAAAATATGCAAGTCTCTTTCAATTTCAAATCCTCCCCAATTGAAATCAACTTAATTATTGTGCTAATTGTGCATTCCAAGTTCAGTTTCATGGTTGAGATATTCTCTCATTCATTTTCAAACGGTAAACACATCACACAAACTCGAAGGGTGGTCAGTAGTTTGTTAAGGGAGTATGCCACAGTTCACGCAATGGTATTGATTACTGTTAACCATAATGGTTTCCCCACAGACTTACTTGTGTGCAAAGTGGTTTTTGACCATTTATTGCTACATGGCCGCCATTTTGTTATTTGAGCTTTTGAGCCGTTTTCACCAGGTTCTAACAAGATATTGTGTTTAATAAATATCTTTAATAAATTGTGATATGTCCACCCACTTTGGAGAAATTTGCAGATATAAAAGTGTAAACCTTTTTTTAGTATCCCTAAAGTAAGTTTCATCTGTGAAAATTGTTTAAAGAAGCTGATTTCAACTGATTTTGGTAGGTATGGGTGTCAACATTTACCAAAAAAAAGTGAGTTATCGTAGGGGGTGGGGAAATTGTTTTTTTGGGAGTCAAAGGTCAATAACAGGGGTCAAATTTTGAAATTGATCCAATCATGTTGAAAAGTATATACCAAGTTAATAGTTTAATCATAAGGATTCCAAAAAGGTATAGTTTGTACTTTCTGCGGCCGAAAGTTTTGGAGTTATAGGCTAAAAAACAGCAAAAATCAATAAAAAGGATCATTTCAGTTGTACAGGGGTCAAATTTTAAAATTACTCCGATTTGGATAAAAAATGGTGCCAATTATTGATGGAGCTCATAGGATTAAAATAAGGAATAGTTTTGAGTGTCTTAAATGCTTACTTACCGAAGTAGGGGGGAAACAAGGTCAAGCCCCATTGAATGCAATGGATGTTGACCTTTGGTGCCCCCTACATTGGGAGTGTCAACTACTTTTGTTGCAATCCTTGTGGAAAGGTTAACAATTTGAGACCTTTTTTAAAGAAATCGGTGCAATAACCTTTCTTTGGTGATGACCTTTGACATTTGACGAATTTTGTCCTATACATCGGTAACTATACCTTTTAGGTAGTGCAAACTATACCTTTTTTAATCCTTGTAACAAGAAGAATACTTTGGTTAGCTTTTACAGCAATCCAAGCATTTTTAATTTTTGACCCCTGTATTATGAATTTTGCCCCCTCCTGGATTCCGCCCACACTTTCTCGAGGGGCACCCCCGCTAAATTTGTTCATTAGCCTTCATAGAAGACAAATCCACTGAGAAATGATGCTCTGCTCTCCACGGTCACGGAATTGCCCCAAATGACCCAACTAGTAATACAATAATTATATTTTTCCAAAGTGTTACTCTACAATTAATCATACAAATATTTTTCTTGCTTTTGTTTTAATAGATATTGTGAAATTCGACAACAACTACAGTCTAATGCGGCCCAAGACACTGAGTTATTTTGTTGAGCTTCTTGAACCACTTGATGAAGGAGAGGAACCTGAGTTCCAGAAACAGGAAAATCTTGACGATCTGTCGGCTTTTGAATAAATTACAGACTATTTAAGAAACTGAAGAAGATGAATTAATTTCATTTAATCGTTGAATAAAGTTTGTTTGACGATAATGCCTACACCCATTGGATTACACACTTTATCCCATCATCATGCATATTGTACATGAAGTACTGAAGTGTGTAAACCAATGGGTGCTCTCAACATGTTTCGTTTCGTTGCGCAAAATACAGTGAGCGTTCGATAATAATAATAATAATAATAAAGACTATAAACGCTTATTTTTCAGGTACACTTCCCTTTTCTTCTTTATCGTCTTCGAGAGACAAACACTTGACGAGGGTAATCACCCAGTCCCGATTTGATATTAATTTTAGCAATTAGACCTACACCTTTTTAACTGAATAGAAATAACGGTCGGTTAATTGATGATAAATTGAAATTGCAACAAACGAAAGGAAAGGAAATAAGCATGGTTTCGATATACACTGTTATTCATCAGTGTCCAGAAATATACATTGCTTATTTTACAGGTTGTATACTTTTTTCTAGAAATTTTATCGAACTTGTCCTAAAATCTATTTTGTTTGTGAGCAATAATGTTTAGAACTTGTTCATAATATTATCTATCAGTATTATGGTAATTATGAAAGTCAGTGAAATAAAGGTTATATAAATGTATTTGATGAAGTATTTATACACTGTACATTAATGAACAAAGTTCCATATTATCATTGTTATATAATTGTGAACGATTAAGAGGTGTTTTTTTATTATTAAAATGAAGAGCCGAATTGCACTTGTAATGCCTGATTGTGTGGTTTAATTTTGTTCAACTTGAGTTTGTACGTACTACCTCAAGTTAGATTAAGGACACTATCAGTGATCCGCCAGAAAAAAGTGAAATATTTAAAATTTGCAGGAATAGCTTTAAAGTAAAGGATAACGCCGTAGGACTCTCATAAGGTATATTTTCCAACTGAAGAATTGACAGAAAAGGAAAAAAACAGCAGTGTTCAAAGATATCGATCCCCATTCAATTGTGTGTTGTAAGTGTCCGTACGGACAGTAATGAACATTCGATTTTGTCTTTATTAGGTCGCATTTGGTCCTGTCACTTGCAGGGTATGTTAGGATACCAACACTTGCTACCAAAAGGCAAAAATATCCTGTTTTTTATGATTTTTGTTTCATTTTTTTGATTTAGCAAGTCACTGATAGTGCCTTTAACAACTGTCGTTTTTAACCTTCTGTTCGAGCGTTTCTTTTTGTCATAAATATGACGTAGAGAGAGAGAGATAGATGGATTTTAAATAATATACAATAAATAGTGGCACATCTCTAGGGTTACAGTTTCATGAATTCATTTTCACTTAGAATAAAAAATACCCCATTGAATCGACACGTATTAGTAATCTTTAATCATTTAGGATTAAAAACGTAGGTTATTTATGGAAAGGAGTAGACTTTTATATTGTACTCTTTGAAGTTTCAAGGACATGGTATTTTATGATGTGAAATAAAAACTAATGACGGTTATATCCTTGAAAGGAATTGAGAAAGATGCATTGGAGTCGAAAGACATACAATTAACTTGTACTCATGTGATTAGTCGGACACAAAAGCCGGTGTGAAAGTAATCATAGTCCGGCAGGTATCATAGTCCGGGCTCCATAGACGACAACGGAATAAAGCGTGAAACTAATGCTGCGTAAAGAGTAACTGAATCGATTGCCCTATTGTTCACCGTTGTTCCCGGACTGTGAGCCCGGAGGACTATATCTCCTGCCACACCGGTAATTTTGCCAGACTAAAAGGCCAAAAGGAAGATATAAAGAATAAGGCAGTTTAATTTTTTTGGGGGCATGAGGGCTCAAAGAGGCCCAAAAGAGACAAGCGTGAGTAAGACATCCCATCAAAATTTACCTTTAGCTTTCGTTAACTTTCATTTTTACGTGCATTTTTTTCTGCCAATTTGTTGCTTCCAATTAGAATATATAATTTTAAGGTCAAGTTGGATTACTTGAACTGGCACGGTAAAAGTAAAATGCAAAGGAAAGCAAATTAATTACGTCAAAATTTACATTAAAGTGACAGGAGGAGATTTTTTTAGGACACGAATTTCTCTCAAATTGCACAGAATCGATTGTAGACCACCTACCAAGAACGTTCCGAATGTTTATTGGACAAAAGAAAGTACAAAAGAAACAGCAAACCTTGTTTTGAACTTGCCTGACTATCGTAATTGTCCCCATAGAACACCGTGCTTTGACTTTCTGACGTGCACGACAGAAAGTACTAAATCATCATATTATTACATAAAGACGGCGTATTCGGCTTATTCACTTCAGGTGTGATATAATACATTGGAAAGCATTCAAAATATGCAAAAAACCCGGGTTAGAAAAAAAATTGAGGACGCTTCTTTCTGGAATTCTCCTCATGTCTCTTTAAGTTATAGGTAAACACACAAGTTCTCACTAAATTTTCATACATTTTTTCTTACAAATATAAACGGTCAAACCTCACCAAAAGGTTTAACACACACTAGGATATGTACGTAATGTTGTGTTTTTGCGCACGCATGTTTGATGATAGTTTTGATTAAGTATTTGTAAAAATATGGACGGTGTGTTCGAGCGTACACGTGTGCATTTATTTTCTTCAATTTATGTGACAGTAATTACTGTTTTTTTCGGACTATGGGTATGTTTGTACGTATACGTATATGTTCATATTGGTGATGAATGAGTGTACGTGTGTGCGTGTGTGTGTGTGTGTGTCTGTTTTAATTGGGTGTTTGTGTATGTTGTGTGTGTGTGTGTGCGTGTGTGTACGTGTATGTGTGGGCGTATGTGTTTGGCAATACAAACTCATCTTTTTATTTCATAAAACATTTATTTTCTGCTTTCACTTTAACCGTTGACCTAAGTATAGTATCTGTGCCTGATCTCACTTGCAAATTCGATCTGATCTGGAAAAAAATGTAATTTTGTATTTTCTGTTCGTAAACGGACAGAAATTGCAACACAGTGGCCTATGGGGCAGCCGGATCTGCTCACAGGGCGCATGAAAGTCAATTGTGAGTTATCGTTACCCGCCCGCATCGCTTTTTGGAGACTAGTACCCGCGTCAAAAATTAAAGATACCCCCCCTCAAAAAAAAAAAAAAATATCATAATATTATCGTTTTCAACAGGTTTAGCAATTGGAAACATATTTTTATTTGGAAAACATATTTTGATAACTTTGAAGCAAAACTAAACTTTTTTCTGCGGCCCTACCGTTCGAGAAAATTTCTTCGGCGCATTTATTTCCATTTTGCACACATTTTAGGTGAATAATGAAATCTGATGAAAAAGTCACCTCATCAACCAGAAAACAAAGTAACGGTAAACTCGGAATTGACTTTCACGGGCCTAACAACCAATTATGCACGGTCAGAGTTTACTGAAATTTTGGAAATAATCATTTTCCGTGCATATCTAGTGAACCATAAAAAACAGGCGCTAGGATCATGAAGTACACGTTAAATTTACAGTCCAATATAAAATTATTTGTATTGCTCATTCGGTGCTGTCCCGTGACATGAGGTATAACTTTGTCCAAAACTGTACACGTACACCCCCCCCCCCCTTCCCGAGCAAGACACCTTGGTCAACGAAGTGTTAATGATTTCACTTACTGAGGAGCCAGATGTATAGTGCGACTTGAAGCGGAATAATGTTACAAAGCTTGAGGCCTTATTATTTTGAGTGGGCCGCCGTCTTACAAGTAACAGCCCTCTTCATACACAAAGCTGATCTCCCAAGCATTTCATTAAGTTCCCATCCATAAGCAACGTTTAGTCATTCATAACACGAAATCGATGGTAATTATGTCTGAATTATCATCGATTAGAGGTGTAAAACTGCTTGGAAATGATTAAAACAATTTTTTCATACGAGGTCAACCAGTTTATCTTAAAAAAAAAGAATACACTAAGATACTTTCAAAGGTGAACTCAATTGAAAATAATTGGCTATTTTAAAATACCGTGGGAAATATTCCATTCTTTTTATTATCATTTCCCTTATAAAATCTTCCTTACGAATAAAACTATGCACCCTTTCTCTCCAAGTTATATGTAAATCCAATCATACATTATCGCACAAACAATAGGCCTAGGTTTGAAAAGGAAAAACACAATTTTAAGCCCGGAAATTGTACGGACTAAAAGCATAGAATAGGGCGAGTAAGGGCGCCATGGTAACATTTTGTTTTGCATTTAAACGAGAAAAGATCCCGGGGGTCTCAAGTTTGTTTAGGATAGGGACGTGCCTCCCGAGTCTGGAAGTAGTATAACAATTTTGCCGAAAATGGGACCCAAAACAGATGATGCAAATTTGGGCAAAATTTAACACACATTTTCGATTTTCAACTGCGAGACAATATAACAATGGCCCTGCACTCCCAGATGAAAAGGAATATGAAGTGCTTTTCGCCATCGCAAACCGGGCTGATAGTTGAGTATCTCACTGGTATGGAGGAAATGATATTGAGGTGACATTGTATTCATTTTTAAGAAAGTGTGCCACTTTTATTTGCGGCAAAAGACGGTTTATGATTTTAATAATTTATTATGAATTTACACTTGGTTTTCCCCTATAGCCCTTTGCGGGCACTGCAAAACAACAGCATAGAAGGGCATGTCCCATAGTCTAAATGTACATACTCCACCCTTTTCACGAGTAATTCTATTAGTATATTCAAATGTATATCCGGTTATGTTAAAATATTCGCGAGGGATTGTAATTAGATGAGTTTCTGTTAACCATTAATGGAAAAAATCATGACTTATTTCAGAAATACATTCCTCAAGTTTGTGGAAGTTTTTTTTTTTTTTTTCTTACCTAGACTTCTAAGGTTCATATTGATTATTTTCATTGACGCTATTTTTTTAACTCTAGGTATTTGGTAATCGCATTGACAAATATTCATCAGTATTAGTTTTATCGAAATTATCTTATATTTTTGATACCTGAAAGTGTTGAATACCTTGTTGTCGTATTTCTTAAAATAATTTTGATCTTTTACACTGATAATGCTGATTTCCTAGATTGTTCGAACGGGTTTTTTTTTTTATTATAACTAACATTTGTTCGTCGACACAAAGTATCTACATTTTGAAAAGTGTTATGATTCGACATATTGGAGTATAATTAATACTCTACAAGAATATTATTACAAACAAAATATATTTGTTTCACAATAAACCAAACTTCACACACAGTACAATAATACACATAAGCAGCAGAGAAAGCATCCACATCCCTCCAGAAAGAATATTATTTACTGTTCTATATAGGACTGATAACAATTGATATAGGTATATACTAGCAGGTTAAAAAGTACAACTTGTCTATGTGTCCGACTTCAGTTCCAAGTTTACAACCCTACACTGTTAAAATGTTCGTAATTTTCCAGGACGTTACATTTTAAATTACATTAAACTCCGGTTACTCAACAATCTTCACGTTCACGCCTTATTACTGAAAAGAGAAGTATTTATACACTGACCGTTATCATATTTACCCTAATATTACGTGCTTTTGCAACTTACCGGTTTTTATGTAATGTGAACTATATTTTTTTCTTTGTCTTTAACATATGTTAAATAATGTCGTAACAACATTTTTGTAATAAATAGTTCAAAGAACTCTTTTAGAACTCGGTTCCTGCTTTTCGTATTATATTTGTTTTATCTTAATTATTAATTTTTTAATTTAAAAAAAATAGTTCCCATATACATGTATTTAATTTTACCATGTAACATCTGTAAAATCATGTACTGGATGCGGAATAAGACTTTGCAGTCTTAACCCTCGTCTACCTGAGCCATTTTTTGTAACAAAACTCCCGAAGGGGGGGGGGGGTGGTTACCACCCCCCTGTGATTTTCTTTACTGAACACCCGATTCCTGTAAATTTGGTACCAAATGATAGCTTAGAGTTTCTTCTTTCCATTGGTACCAAAATAAGTACTAACATCCCCATTATGACGTCACCATGACGTCATATGTTGAGGAAAGTCCGAAAATACGGAATATCCCTCGTCTACCGCAATTTTAGAGACTCAAACACCTTATTATAGCTCTAAAATGCTGTCATTATATAAAACTAGTCATTTCCATCAAGTAGATTCAAAAACCGCATGAAAATCTGATTTTCCTAACGTTTTTGGCGAACAATTGAATTGTTCACTGTGTGTGTCTATGGAATGGCAGTTTTGCTGACACGCAAACTTTATGACGTCATTGTGACGTAATGCTAAGGCATGTTGGTACTCATTTTGGTATCAATGGAAAGAGGAGGTACCATAGCTATACATTGAACCAAAATCAAGTGACTGTGATGTTCCTGTGCTATGTTAGGCATGTTGGTACTATTCTTCCAGAAGGGGTGGTGGGTGGTTACCACCCCCCTATTCCATCACTTTGGGATCACCCTGTATCCTTCCTATACCCGGACCCGGTGGGGGAAAAAAAAAAAAAAAAAAAAAAAAAAATTTTTGGTTTGGATTAAAAGAAGCGGAATCATGTCCAATTGACCATACCTAAATAATTTGGCACCAAAAAAGGGGGTTTTAGCAAGCCGGGTAAAACCTGAAGGGGGGTGTGGGTGGTACCACACCCCCCCCCCTTCGGTAGACTAGGGTTAATGCCCGTGGTCGAATTGTGTTTGAGATACATGAAATTTACTCATATTATTAAATTGTGATAGGAGAATGAACATACTCTTACTCTTTTTCAATTCACGTTTCCCTTCTTTATTGTTTTTTTTTTTTCTTCTAAAGTTGTTTGCCTAGAATATAACATTTTTACAAACACGTTGCAAAAACTCCTTTTGGGCCGCCTTTTGAATATTTACAACCGTTTTCATTTTTTCCTTTTTATGTGGTTCGTTTTGATGTACCCCATCGATGACCAGAGTTTTGTAAAAAAAAATCACGGCAAAGTGGTTTTCGGGTAGGGGACTCCATGTGGACAACCATAAACACAAGTCAAACACTAATAATAACATTAGAGCTGTGATTCCATGTCGTTATTTTACGTTCTGCTGCACGTTGTCAGTCCCAGCGGCCAGTTAAAACGACGGCTTTTTACATTTTATTTTTAACACAGTAGTATACACTTTAAGACAAGTTTTTAAATTGTAGTTGCATTTTTTAGAGTTTTAAATAATATTACTTAGACTACCGTGTGTCCCAAAAAAAAAACGCGGGCGCCATAAGTTTTGACAAAAGCACGTTCCTACTTAGTCTTTGTTGCAAGGTAGATGGGACTGTAGCTAATGTTACCCCAAAAAGTTCATGGAAGGTAGAGTCCATAATTTTTTTTCAAGATATGATCCCAGAAATCAAGTCACCTGCAGGACCCATTTAAACCAAATTGAGGCGCTATTAACTCAAATACGGCACTGTATGTGTTGCGGCATTAGAACCACCAATATGATCTTTTAGTCCAACCACCATTTCCTCCCCCTTTTTTTAAAGACAGGTTCTGGCAACAAATATTAACATATGAATGTTTCCATAACACCAAAAAAAAAAAAAACGCATTATTACACACTTAAAAGATCGATTAGAATGTATACAACAACTTTCGTATTGTCCAAATAAGAACTGCCGGTGTGATTAATCATAATAATCATCACAATCATTTTTGTGACGCGGCACACAAAGAGTTATCTTAACCCCAAAGTTTAATGACAGAATGAATATACTGATATTGTTTATGAGTTTTGTGTTGAAAAACTAGGTTTTTTAAACATTTTGAGAATGTAACATTATTTTCAGTAACAAGCAAGTTGCAGTCCAACGCATTTATCATTTTATGTAATGGAGGTTGTCTATGACTAGTCATAGTTTTATATCTTCTATATTCTTGAAACATATGTTATCACCAATAAATTAATGTTTTTATTATTATCAAAAACATAAAAAAAATAAAAAAGTGGGGTTTTTTTAAAAAAGCGTCATTTGACCCCAGTAAGCATTTTCTGCAAGAAATTTTGGGCAAGTAAATTTGCATTAATCCATTTAGTATTTGCCATCCTTTTTCATTGCCAGTTTTGTGGTTAACCAGCTCCTCACTTTCGTAAAATGGGCTCTGCGGGGTACTTGATTTTTGGGGTAATATCTTAAAAAACTATTGACTCTACCTTTATGAACTTTTCAGGACTATTAGCTAACATTCCTATCTAATCTACAACAAAGAATAAAGTAGTCACATAATTTTGTTCAAAACCTTGGCGGACTACACCACGTTTGAGTTTTTTTTTTTTTTTTGGGGGGGGGACACACGTAACAATGCCTATTATAAAGGGAAGTTTTATTAATGGATTCGAGCGTTTTTTATAAGCAAGTATACTATGTTGACCTAAATAATTATTGAAAATACTTGGTTTGGGGCGTAAAATCATTCAATTGTGCTCTGGTTAAATGGTTTTACTGGTCTTGTATGCCAGAAGTCCCCGGTTCGAATCCGAGCCCAGGAAAGTGTGTCCCTCGAATTATCTTTTGGTTTTTTTGTTTGTTTTTATTTGCTTTTGTTGGTTTTTCTGTTGATTCTGGTGGTATTCTACGGTTTATGTTGTTCTTAACATGGCGATGCGCTCTTCCTTTCTCCTCGGTTTGAAGAAACCAAAAAAAAAAAAAAATTGAATGGTTTTAGATTAGTCGGAAAGTTGTTATTTTGAACTTATAATTTGCAAGTAACCTGTGTGGATATGTATAGACACAAATCCGCAACTAAAATATGGTTCATACAGATTTAAAAATGGGTGATCAAAATTGTTAAAAAACATGTTCGACTTTGAGAGATAGTGTACATCAAAAAAGGCTAGCATCCGAATGCAGGATGAAGTGGTGATTAACCGAATAATATTCGTTAATAATAATAAGATTATTAATACTTCATTAATAAATATCAGTTGTTAATTGGTCCAAAGTCTCTCACGGGATTTAAAATATGCCTTAATTTCAATTTTTATGAAGGACGTTGCAGGGTAAGCCATGCAGGAAAGTAACCTCAAAGCCGTGAATAGACTTCAAAGCCGTAAATAGTAGCTCCACTTTGTGACATTGCGTATGCGGGTACCGCAGCAAAGGTGCTATTTACGGACATAAATAGTACCTTAGGTTCTGAACCTCGATGTTTTCTAAAGGCGACCTTGCATTGTAGTATTGAAAGACAAAAAAATATGGAGGAAAATTATTAATGAAGTATATAAAACAAATTATCTACTACCTTCATTCGAGCCTCTGGCTTTATAACTATGGTTTGCCTCGGCGGTGACATTAAATAGGCCTACTATTTTCCTTGGGGAAATTGTCGGCCTAATTGAGTCACCACAGGGCTCCTAGTTTGAACCAGAAGCCTCTCATGTCAGTAATATTTGTATACTAATAATACATTATAAATGATTTTTTACAGTCTATTTGCATAAAATTTGGTGCTAGCAGTTCAACAAGAACGTTTTGACGCAAATTATTACTTTACACCCAACTACAATGGGTCTATTGGGAATTGTTTTAACGAATAACAATCAATTTTGATATACGAAAGGAGAGCGTAAGCCATCGACTCTCACTGACGGAAGATTATTATAAACTACTTTAATATATTTCTTAGCGTTCCACAAGTCATTGGTAAGTGGCTTGTGGTGGTGTCAGGCAAAGATGGTTCTATATAGATAGAGAGGGCAAAAACATTGCGTAATCTTTAGAAATTAATCGTATGCATTTGATTTGCCGACCACAAAGAAACCATAGGGTACCAACCAATAGAAAAGCAAGGCTGCCTCCGCTTCTTCCACAAACGTGGGTGCGGCTTGCATATACACTAATCGGTAGTGATACAAATGATGTATGTGTTAGCGGGTGGAAAAGGTGTAATAATAGTGCCCTGGAATTGTGCCTCAGAAAATCACTCGCTTATGGTCTTAGGCGAGCTTAGGTGAAAAGATGTATTCATTGAGCGGTTTATTTAAATCAAAGACGACTGACGTGTCATTTCAGTCGTTGGGTGGCCATGGCGTATACAACAATTGAACCAATAGACCCAACACAACAACTGATATTTTGCCGGATTGTTTGTATCGAATTGACATTATGGTGTATACACAGCCCAAACTAATAAGTATTCAGTGCAATATTCCAAAATGTCAGCGACCGGCAGGAACGACTGGTTTTGAAGGGCTTCACCCCCATGTGTCAGGATTTATCAAAAT
This sequence comes from Ophioderma brevispina, assembly GCA_023653785.1. NCBI lineage: Eukaryota > Metazoa > Echinodermata > Ophiuroidea > Amphilepidida > Ophiodermatidae > Ophioderma > Ophioderma brevispina. The sequence goes on along the minus strand of JAMKCH010030607.1, from coordinate 161,789 downwards.
GGTGTGCGAACCTGGGCGCGTGTATCATGATACGGACGACTCTAACATGGCCCAACTCACTTTAACATAATTGTGCGTATCCATTTTGTTCTGACAATAAAATCTTTTCACATAATCACTCAAGCGCAGATAAATCACCGATATCTTCTTGCTCAATGAAGTCAGGTTCCTCCTCTTCACCGAGTGGCTCCAGAAGCTCCACAAAATAACTTAGGGTCTTGGAGCGAGTTAGGCTGTAACTGTTGTCAAACTTCACAACATCTGATAACAAAATAATAATAATGATAATGATAATAATAATAATAATAATATAATGACAGTCCTGCCAGCATAGCTCGCGATTTTGCAAACAGCTGAGAACCACATACGATGGTGGGAACTTGCGATTGTAACTAATGTAGGTCATCATTGCCCTGGATATTAAACAAGTGACCGCTGGGGGTTTAAGCGTTTTTTTTTTTTTTTTTCAGCAGCAGCAGCAGGGTTAATTTTGACAATCCTGAGACCATACTCTCCTACATCTTGAATTAATACAGTTTGAGTCAAAAATGGACACTGATTTCACTCACCATTTTCATCTTAATGTAACATTATGTCCCAACACTTGCGGTATTGTTGGAAGGCGTATTTTATAAGCCTTCATTTCTTGCATTGAAAGCTCGGACGTTGAGCTATAATTCTATCATGTGATCGATTTTGCACTGTATATAGGAATTCTCGTCAAAATACGGTGTACGACAGTTAGTGAAGACTGCCCATAATGGTTGGGTATACCTAATTTCTCATAACTTAATAAGTTCATCTTAATGGTGTAAAGCCAGTGTTAATGACAAGAAATATTTAAACCCTTTTCTAAGATGTGGCATGTTTTAGTCTAAAAAATACAGGGCGTCTCTGATGTTTGTTTCCTCGAATTTTGTTCATTCGATTTTTCCAGATTTTTAGTAATTGATTAAAGAAAGAGATATCTGAAGAAAATATAAGTTTTATAAAACTTGATTTTTTACATTATTATGTTGGGATATGGTCTTCAAAGATGCGATATTGTGGGTTCAATCACACTCCATTTTTTCTCACCTAGTACAGAGCCTGTTTAGCCGTTCACGAGTTTAGACCACTCGCGTTACAGGGAGACGACGGCAGATCGAATCCCCTACGCTGTGAAAATACATGTAATATGCAAAATCAACCCATTGGGCCAATATGCACCATGGCCCTTTCCTTTGGTGCTCCTAGCCCCGTGGATTTGTAGATATTTGTGGCACCCACTTGCAGATAGACATATAGGTACTCATGAAGAATGTGTACTTACATGTGCCAGTGTCCTCTAATGTTACTTGACCTTCTTCAGGAGAGATGTGACAGTTGTAACGCTCTTTGCCAATAATGTCAGTTTTCTTGCCATCAGTGCCAATTTTCTTCACGCTAAAACCAATGTCAGCCGACTTTGTTTTAAACTCGTAGCTACAAAGTAAGATTACAATAGTATATTTAAGTAGATTATGAAATAAATTTAACCTAGACCCCAATTTGAGCCGTTGTACTTCTGATTTTCATAAATTTATGAACAATTCAAGAAGATTTCCTCTAGCCCATTTGAAACATCTTCTTGAACTAATACGTTCCATAATTGACATGTTTAAATCGTCGCTCACATCACATACTGTCTTATCTGACGAAATGCTGTTTTCGAGGAAATCGCCATTGAAATTCTACCGGGAGATTTCATGTTTGTACTATGAAATTTAAAAATTACAATTTACTTTTTAATTTTGCATTATAAAGAAAACATTCTGAAGTTTAAGTTTTAACCTTGCTGAGTTTTGAAAGTACAATTGTATTCCTGATATAAAGCTACAAAGTCATAAGTCTGTATGTGAAACGCAAAAAAAGTCGTATTTTCACATACGACGCTAATTTCACCGTTATATTTCTATGCGTTCAGATAGATCTCAATGTGAAACACGTCATGTTCACGCACGAAGCAGATACGACGCACATAGATCTGTATGTGACAAGCGTGAACAGCTTGTTTTTACTAACAGCGTTAATTATACGCCTATTGAAATTACGTGTCAAATGAAACATACGACAGTATGTGAAATCGCGATATGCAGTTTTTAGCTTATGATGATCAAAATTCTTAATTAATATCTCACTAATTAGGTCATTTTCAAGATTGTAACTTTGTGCATGTATAGACCATAACATAAGTACATATGCAAAATACCTAAAAAAAGGCAAAAATGTCAGATAAGACAGTATGTGATGTGGCGACGAAATGTTGTGCTCCATATTTGAGTTAGTATGTGGGAGAGTATCACATTTAAAACATTCTGATTATTTTGTATTAATCGTTCTTGCTTAATGAATGAATGAGTGAATGAATGAATGAAATGAATGAAGTGAATGAAATGAATGAAAGAATGAAATGAATGAAATGAATGAAATGAATGAAATGAATGAAATGAATAAATGAATGAAATGAATGAATGAACGAATGAATAAAGTACAACGTTGTGCAACGTTGACCGATTTATTTTTCATGCGTCTTATTTTATTTTGTTTGTTTTGTATATTTTTCTTTGTTTTTGTTTGTTTGTCTGTCGTCTACCGAGGGTGATGGTCCCCCTTCATTTTTTCCTTTATGCTACCCCCCTTTTTTCTGGTGCTAATGTAATTGTTAAATTACATTTTACGCTCCTTTTAATTCAAAAACAAACATCCATCGGGGTATAAGTAAGGTACAGGTGATCCCAAAGTGGATAGGGGGTGGCAACACCACCCCCTTCTGAAGTACTAGCATGCCTAGTACGACACAGGTATATCACGGACACTTGAGCTTGGCACCAATAGATGCTACAGTCCTCATATTTCAATTGATACCAAAGTGAGTGCCAACACGCCTATAGGATTACACCACAATGACGTCAGAATTTCGTACCAAGTGAGTGCCAACACGCCTATAGGATTACACCACAAGGACGTCATGAATTTCTTACAAAGTGTAGTGCCAACAGCCTCTAGGATTTACACCACAATTGACGTCATGCATTTCGTACGTCAGCAAATCTGAATTTCCATTCAAAAAGTTGGCTCTACATTAGGCTAAAAAAAATTGATGGCGTAACCCGAACCGACCCTATTTTTCCCGCCGACCTAAATATTTTTATTTTTTGTGTCAAAAAAAAAAGTTTTAAAAACAGGTAATGTAATGAAGTCATACTTTCGGGGGGGGGGATCTCTAAAGGATTGCAGGACATCAAAATGACAAATAAAAAGATTGTTACAGAAAAAGTGAAGTTGATGTGTCAATTTGTTTTTGTATATGTGAATATATTTTGTGTTCTGCGTATGTGAAAATAAAAAAAAAAAAAACAATACCTACCTATTTTTTTCTATGTTACGCCAATCAAACATTTTTTTAGGCCTTAGGGAACTGACGATTGTATATAACACTGGCCGTTCGTGTTATAAACAATGTTTAGAGTCAGTGAATGCGAAATATAAATTTCAACCTATAATCACTCTGAAAGTTTACACTTACTTGAGTACACTTCAGGCCTAACCAAGTCGTATTTGAACTCCAATTTTCCTCCACGTGCGACATCCCGTGTCGTTAGGTATTATCTGATATAGCCTGTTCCTTAAGGTAGTATGACTTCGGAATTGGTCCTGCCATGGTGACCTTAAGAAAATGTATCAGGAAACGAATGCCTAAAAACTTCGTAAACTTTGCATTATGGTCTTAAAATCATTGTGATTTAACCCTCTTTATTGTTTTTTCCCCCGGCTTGCTAAAACCCCCCTCTTTTGGTTTGCCAATTATTAATGTAATGGCAATTGACTTTTACGCTCTTTTCATCCAAAAAAACAAACATCACCGGGGTTAAAGGTAAGCTCCCCAAGTGATCCAAAGTGATGGATAGGGGGTTGGCATGCACCTCCACCCCGTCTTTCAGGAGGACTGGTACTAAAATGCTAGTACAATCAGTGGCGGCCGCCAGGGGGGGGGGGCTGGGGGGGCCAATTGCCCCCCCCCCAAATTTTTGTCTTGCCCCCCCAGTTGCCCCCCTGTCGAAAGAAAATGAAGGAATTTCGGGCAAATTCAGTGATTGCGGCCAAGAATCAGGCGATTTGAAAAATTCCAATTTTTCATATTTGCCACCCCCCCAGGAATTTCACTTTTGTGTCCCCGCCCAAAGATTTCACTGTGCCCACCGTTGCCCCCCCCCCCAGAGAAAAGAGGTCTGGTGGCCGCAATGAGTACAATACAGGAATATCACGATACACTGATTTGAGTACCAATATATAGCTTTGATCCTCCTCTTTTCATTTGGTACCAGCATCCCTAAAATCACGTCAGAATGACCGTCACAAATTCGCAGTCGGCAAAAACGGTCAAAAGTCCATAGTACACAGTGTGGGAATAGGGGAAAAAAGGCATTTTTTCTGCACCAAAATAGGAAATCCGCTTGCTATCGGTTTTTGCTCTACTTGATGGAAACTGACTAGTTTTATATATTCAGAAACGTTTTATTGTATAATGTGTTGAGTCACAGTAAAATGCGAAATAGCAAATTTTCACCCTTATATTCAGTATTTTGTACTTTCCTCAAATATGACGTCATGGTGACGTCTTAATGGGGATGGTGGTACTTATTTTGATACATTTTTGGAAAAGAGAAGAAGAGAAAACTTAAGCTATCTGTTCGGTACACAAATTATAGTAATCGGATGTTCAGTTACGAAAATCCCAAGGGGGTAGTAATCCCCCTTCGGGACTTTTGTACAAAAACTATCTAAGGTAGACGAGGGTAACCCCCCTACTACTCGTATACGTGATGTATCAGTTTTATATCATTAATTTTATAAGTTGCACTTCATGAGATCGTTGTAGTAAAAGGTATCAGGATTGAAATGTTACAGAATTTCAAAGTTCTTTTTTAAAATCCAAAAATGAATGAGCGAGGAGTCGCTTTAAAGGAAATATGTCAGGTTTGGCTGAAATGTGGATAAATTTGGTATGGAGGGAACGCTTAAGTAAACCGTAGATTACAATAAAATCAAAAAGTTGAAAATTGTCCACATTTGTTGAGTATTTTGCCTTTTAATTTCCCGCCCAATAGCTTACTCGAAAACATTCCGATAAATCCACATCTCAGGCAAATGGTGACGTCAAAGTGATGAAATCATAAGTTACGTCGTTGTGACCATCATATCGACCAGAGTTGTTGCAACTTCAATAATAATAAACACAACGAAATGAAACAAAATATGTCCATTCTGTAAACTTTTTTTCTAATTTATTATTACTGTCATTAATCCATAACATTACAGTGTCAGAGCAAGAACAATTCGAGGTCAACACGATGGTTTGGGTTTAATCACTTTGACGTACGAGTTGGGCGTTTTGATCACTGAAGCCGTGGCGAAAATCCGCCCGTTTTCTTCGTATGTCAAGAAAAAGCAAAAATTAAAATGCCTCTATGTGTTAATTTTAAATCAAAGATATATTTTTCGGGGAAATTCAGGGATGTATGTACATATATTTATGAATGTAGTCAAACGAGATTGACAAAAATCTGACAATTTCCTTAAGTAGCTCTCGGGAATTTCTTAGCACTATTTTTTCAGTTTCTCTTGTGTTCTTTCTTCTGGTGCCAAAGAGTTGCCCGTTTCACCTATGTGGAAATAAACAGACTAAATCGGTAATAGCAGATCATGTTGCCAATGCGAACATTCATAAAATGGGAGGAATGCAGCATTCTCAAAAAACAGATAATGATAAAGTGCCAATAGATTCAAAGCCATCTGGAAAAGAGGGAACAGGAGGTCTCGGATCAAGAAGAACTGATGATTGCAGGTTGAGGGGGCGTACCAACGTAGTCATCTGTATATCAGCTTGATCAAGAGGGCGTAATCACACCATGACAGTCAGGTAAGTTTGATGATTTTTTTTTTTTAAATGGAGTTTTCAATGGAAATTGCAGTGTATTGCAACTCTAACATGGACCATAATCATAATTGCATTCGCGTATTCAGTCTGAAACCCTCAATCACAGGGTTTTGGTTTTCAAATAGAAAGCTCTTCTGGAGTTACGAAAGCACCTTAAACTATTATAGGGAAAAAAAGCTTTCTAACCTTCTTCCCACAAACTTCAAAATGGCGATTTTTCAGGTATAACCCTACAAGGACAGTTACAATCTTAAAATGATTTGAGTCAGTCACTTGGTTGTTGTCAAGAATTGTCAGACCAAAGGAACAAAAGTGTAAGGCCTGTAGGTGTAGGATATTTGGCTTTAACATGATCAGCCCATCCCGCAAATGCAGCGGGTTACGGGTTGCTGATAACGTGTTGGGAATAGATCTGAAGAAGACAGGCTAAATAAAATTAATGTGCTAGAAGTGAAAGTTGTTGTTAAAACTTGTGCAAATTCGCACTATTTGCCGGTCTCGAAGCTGTATCGGCAGGAGACCCGAGGGGTCCACGCCAAGACATTGATTGAATAGCCTTGGCTGGAGCTGAAACATAGCTAAATAAAAATTTCATGTCTCAGAAGTGAAATTTTAGTTTGAATGGGTGATTTGGTATAGTTATATTTTTAATTTATGTATAACAAACTTATACAATACAAACTAAATAAAAACAATTTTACTTTTAAAAACATTTTTAGTTTTAAAATATTTTATTAAAAAATATGGCGGAGTTGTGTAACGGGTAAAGTTTAAAAAGGCCCGATTTACCGCTGGATTTTTACCACGCTTGCGACATTTGGATCTCCATTATAGAATCCCTACGGTTTCCTCCCCAGTGGGTGGATAATATGTCTGCGTCGACATACTTCACAATATCAAGTTTTCCAGTGTCTATACAATAATTAAAATAGTGTAAATATTATTATCAGATAGATTGTCAAGAACATATTAGCATAATAATAATAACGGTTTTGTTTTAAACTCCCAGATTTTGTTCTCCATAATCAATGTCGTTAGGCCTCCTTAATTCAAAACAATTCGTTTAAATGTTTAAGTAAAAAATGTGCGAGAAGACCCAAAAACAAATGGCCGCCAAGAAATTTCCGAACAGTTCAATATTACAAATTTCTTTTTAAAGGCACCCCAGCTGATGACAACATTATTTTTCTCTGCTTCGTACGAAGGGGCTATCATCAAAATGGTTTGTTCAATTTTTCATTTGAACCCGAGATACCATTTTAATGTGCACGCGGTAATTGTGTGTATTACCAGAGTACTATAAAACTACTTTCGGTACAGAGCTTTCAGCAAAGGCGGCCTAGCCTATGGGGTCACTACAAATCCGTTTTCCACCCTAGGTCCATTGTTACTTCGAAAATTTAAAAAATTCATCCTATTTCCTAAGGTGGATGGATATCCTTAATTGTATTATTTATTGACCTCGATGGATTTTCTTTTTTGATGTGCAGCTCTTTTCATATTATAGTTTAAAAGTGCTTTATCCATGTTCCATCATTGCAAAGATATTGGGACCTGCTCCCTCCCGAACCCAGGACAACGTCGCATACTTTAGGAGCAAGAGATCTATTAACTTGTGCAACATCCAATAGAACCCAACCGAATTTCAAGGTACTTATTGATTTTTTATGGGGACAAGGAAGGCAATCTTTAGCATGTCCAAAACAGTGGTTATCAAATATGATCAGCCAGAGATGGGTACAAAAACAATGGCTGCTTAACTGAATTCCGCAAGGTCCTTGTCTGTGCATGTTGCTCAGCCGTGGGCAGCAGACCATATATGTACATTGGTCTGTGGTGCTTGTTCCACAACCACAGGTTAGACCAGGTTTAGCCAAACTTCTGCAGGAACTTAGATCGCCAAATTCTGGTTCTCAATCGGTTTGAGGCATCGCAGTGTATGCCATGAGGAGTCAGCTCAGAGGTGGAAGATGCTCACAGGGTTCAATACCAATAGAGGGTACTTGGTTGTTTGCAATGTCTTTCTTTCACAAGGCGACTCTCTAAAACTCTTTAGAGACTGTTTAAATAGGTTGGACTTGCTTAAGAAACTCTTTGGATTTGAGGCGGTTGGCAGCAGGGCATCTCTATCAGGGTGCTTCCTTTATTATATACTTGGCAGCTACGCTTGCATGCTCGCTACGCTACGACGGATGTCAGGTGGAGCAATTCCTGCTGGATGTATAAGTTTTCCGTGATTTGACGGAAGACATCCGGTTGATAAGCGGCAGGAGGGCATTTAATGCGGGATTCAAGCTTCTTAGCATGGGTTGATATTTCCCATACAGGGCAGCATACAGTTAAGGTGTTCACGATGTTATTGCGTGAACATAGTATCTTCGCTTCTAGATGTGGGTTCTTATAAGAGAAGTGCGGTCCAAGGTAACTCTAGGTAGATAGGGTTATCACAGTTGCTCCAGGGGTGTTCCAGACCAGGTAGCTTTAAGCCTGACGTTTGGCTTCACGGTTTGCGAGCTGGAAAGCAGACACCTGTATCGTGATGAATTTGCACGTAGGTGGTTTCCATAATAAGTGTGAGTTCATCCAAAGCTTTGGGAGAGTCTCTCATCAACAACTGTGAAGTCTGCATTCTTGTGCGCTAATTCCAAGATCGTTGACATAAATAAAACGACAGGTTCCTGCACTCCTAGGTTGGTCGTTGGTATAGATGTTGAACAGGAGAGACGCAAGCACGCTCCCTTGTGGTAGTCCATTCTTGAGCCTACGCCATCGGCTCTTCTTTGCTCCTAGCTGATGAAAGAACATCCTGTTTGCCAGCAATCATTTGATAAGCTCAGTCAAGCGGATGTCCTTGGTAATTTCCAGAATAGGCATCTGTGATTAACAGTGTCATAGGCTGCTGATAGGTCGACGAACACAACTCCGGTTACCATACCCCTCTCGAAACAATCCTCAATGTGTTGAGTTAGGTTGAGTACTTGGCTTGTTGTTGAATTGCCTGGCCGGAAACCTGTTTGTTCTGGTATGAGGTGTTCGTCTATCGCAGCAGCAACGGTTGAGCAGGAGACGTTCAAAGAGCTTGTAGGTATGGCTGAGGAGTGATATTGATCTGTAGCTCTTGGGATTGGATGGATCTTTCACAGGCTTTAGGAGTGCCATAACATGCGCTTTCCTCTAGATCTTTGGGAACCTGTGGGAAATAAGGCAGCAGTTCCTTTGCTACTGGGCCGAAGCTTTTCAGCTGCTCAGTTGAGATGTTGTCAAGGCCTATTGCTTTTCCTGGTTGAAGTTTAGCAATACCGGATTCCAATTCGTCCATGTTGAAGGAGCGACTGAAAACAGTCTGATCTTCTTGGGCTTCTTGCTGCACTTGCACTTGCCATTTAAAAGCAGTTGGTGGGCAACTTGGTTGGGTGTGGCATTTGGCTGCTGTGGAGGTTCTGTTGGATCCCCTCGAAGCTTTCGGATGGTAGACCACGCTTTCTTGCTGTTATGGGTCACATCGGTGGATTCAAGTAAAGTATGCCAGGTTTGGAATTGCAATGTTTACATGTTATAAATCATTTTAAAGCTCGTTTTCTCAGCATTCCAAATCTGCACATATCTCAAAATAAAAATTTTCCGGCTTTAGTGGGAGCAGGTCACATTGTATTATGACGTTATTGGCCAAATAGTAATTACTTTCTAACGTTCACTAATCCTAACAATCTTTAGGAAAGGAATGGGGTAAGGGATAGAAGCTAACGAAGATTGCACATCATTGGCGGGATTCAAACCCGGGGCCTCCGGCGCACCATTTCCATGAACATGGATGGCAAGCCACGAGGGAGTCGCTGGCCCGGCCAGCGATTTCGTGCCCATATGAGTGTTGGTATGATGACGTCATCGCATCTTTTTGGACTCATTGAGTTTTATCGAGTTTTGGTAGTGTTAGGTTTAGGTTGCATTTAATGTCACTTTTTAAAAAAAAAAAAAAAACGCTACTTTTTTTTTGTTTTTGGTAGTGATCGTGAAGTTTTCCTCTAGGGACGTTAGGATTATACGGAATCAACCAGGATTACACGTTCCACTCCCCAAAATATAGCTTTGGTTTGGCATGCGCTAGCCTACTATGATGAGCACACAAATGATAACATCCTTACTTACCGCCTAAAACAACTAGCTTTTTCCTCGTTCCTTCTTGCATCAGTGGCTTTGAGATGGCGTATAGAATATAAAACACCTTAGGGGAATTGACAACGATCATCGTCTTCATAACTTCTGGATAATGTTTTTCCATGAGACCTAACAGCTTGGATAAATCAAATGAAAAGAAAATTGCAATAACAAGAACGCTTGACATTCTGACATCATACGGTCTTAGCGGGCGACTTCACTCCCAGTTTGATGCCACCAGGCTACACCTCGCTGGAAGCGTCAAACTGGTGAAAATTGCTTTCACGTTTGTGGTTAACAGTCTTGGAATCAGCTTCTGGTGAGCATACGAAAGCAATGTACGTAGCAAGCCAAAATGGTCATAACGTATTAGTCAGAAGTCGTTGCTTTCAAATTACTTTAATTTTTGTTACTTTTCTGCTTGATTGGCTTAGTAATATATGTTGGTTTTTTCACATATCTGACCTATTGCTAAGTAACGCGTTGCTTTTTTCACTTCACTGATTGGTTGGCTAAGCAGCGCATTTCGTTCTTCACGTTTTGATTGGTTAGCTTATCAACGCGTTGCCTTTCCACTTCTTTGATTGGTTATCTAAGAAACGCGAGTACGCGTCGCTTTAAATATCAAAGCGTTGTGTATCTACTATCTGAAAACAACGTATTGCATTTCTGATTAGTTAGCTAAATAATGCGTTGCTGTAAAGGCTGACTCAGAGATTTCCTGAGGAGGGTGCCCTCATTTTTCAAACAAATCGTGTTTTTTGCATATACTAATCACTGTGTGAAATAGCTAAGCTCATATCGAAGTCCTTCATAAAGAAAAAAACAACTTTGTTATAAAATTCCGGATCCGGAATTTTTGTTATACACAGTATCCTATCGCACGTAATACAGTACATAAATGTTTACTGCATGAAAACGAACAATCCGATTCATCTCAAACTTTGGAATTGAGCATTTTAGGTGACTATCTTTAGTTCTAGTTGACTATTTTTAACTATTACACCAAAAATTTATATTTTGAAATCTCTGAATCAACCTTTAATTCAATACCCAAACAACTCGTTGCTTTAGTTAGCAACGCATTGCTTTATCTATTTTGGTGAGCAACGTGCTGATTTTCGCATTCTGATTGGTAAGCTAAGCAACGCGTTGCTTTTCCACTTTTCATAAACAACTCGTTGTTTTCTGACAGCAATGCGTGGTGGACAATACGATATGACGCTCTTAGCTTGCTATACACGTGTGCGCCTCTGTATTTAAACAGCTGACAGGTTGCTTGAGTATTGTATAATTTGAGTAGAATACAAGAATTTATTGGTCTCGCTATGAGTTTTGAAAATATTGGGCGAGTCGCGTAGAAGTCCTCACAGATATAGAACATAGTAGACAAAAGGAACCACTAAAGAAATGGAACCAGTATCACCAGGAACCACCAAAGAAATGGAACCAGTAGACACGATGAACCACGGAGAAATGGAGCAGTAGACACCGGGAACTAGCAAGAATTGAACCAGTAGACATCGTAATTCACCAAAGAGATAGAGCCAGTAGACACAAGGAACCATCAAAGAAATTGAACTCAGTAGACACTGGAAACCACAAAAGAAATTGAACCTTACGACACCAGTCACCAACAAAAAATTAAAACAGTAAGGTAAGTCTGGAAAACTCATGTCCTGGTCTATTTAAAAAAACTTATGTCATGGTCTCAAAACATCCATGCCACTGTCCCCATCGGGATGCATGTTTTTATTGTCCATTTACGCTGTCTACAATGTATAGGAATGGAGATTCTGAAAAAATAATTCTGGTTTAAATCGGACTTAAACTTTTCGAAGAAGACCTGAAGAGAGCGAAACCTAACAAACTGGAACACCCCACAGTTCGACATGCACGCTATCGCAAAGCCCCCCTCGCTTTGTCATCCAGGGGGATAAAAAATAGTTTTATTTCCCCTTTTAAATACAATGGGTGCGCCAGTTAGTGAAATATAACAATGCTGACAGATTGCCCGGTTCACATTTTGTTCCAAACGGCGCCTAAATTGTCATAATTCCCATCGATGGTCATCTTATCTCTTTAAGCTTCTAGGTACGCTACAGTTTTTTTTTTTACTAAGGGGAGAACACAAGCCACATCATGTACAAGGAACAATTATGCCTTAACGAATACTCATTCCATATCCGATGATCGTCATTACTTTGGGTAATAACAAACAAAAACAAATAAATGACAATCAATTTTTACATCCTTGTTATTACATACCTTATTTGACTACCTGCCAAGGTTTCCCAAAAAAGACAGATCTCAGACCTTCCAAATCAGATTGTCAACAACTACAATTCCCCCAACATCTTTACCTAACTAAAAACAAAAATATTAGAAAAAAATATCTCAGTTCTAGGTGGAGGCGCACTTATGTTGCAACTTTCAAGCTGGGATCCCATGCTCAACACATCCGTTAGGCAAGAATTAATCATGGAGAATAATCAGTTAAATAGTTCAAATGTTTCTCCTAACCTTTTTATTGTGGGCTACTATTTCCTTAGTACATATCTCGAATCTGTGCAGACAATTTCACAAGTCGGTCTATTTTGCAAGAGTAATCAACCTGAGGAAAGCTAAGTGCAAATAGAATCGTTTTTTAAGCATACTCTCCAAGTATGCCTTTCAAAATCATATATGATTATGTGTAAAAGTTTTACAAGCAGAGCAGATATTTGGGATGGTCTCCCTGAGTTCTGGTTTTAAGTCATGAATGTGCCGCCGAAAGTCGAGAACACTGTTAGAAATCGTCGTAAAAATTACATTCCCTGTTAGTTTTTAATTTAGACTATGGGGCGTAGACCAAATAAAGCTGCATTACAATTCCGTAGTCCATTCAAAGGGCTAAGACAAAACCCGGTGTAAAATTATTGATAATTATTAACATGACATAAACCGTCTGTTTGCCGCAAAATAAAACCTTTGCACCTTTTCCTTAAAAAAGAATAAAATTGTCACATCAAATATTCTCTGTTCATATCTCAGTGATCAATGGATATGTAATAGACTCCAGCCAAACAAGAACTAAAGATATTACCATTGCCCCGTATTCGGATCCATTGTTATAGCCAGGTGGTACCACCTCCACGATTCGGGTGTGAGTAACAAAATACCCGTCCTCTTTCACAATACTAACCAGGTTTTACATTATTCGATATAGGTTCGTTACCCTAAGTTTTCCTTCTGAAAGCGCGTAAATGGGAAGCTAATTGAATACAAATGAAGTTAAGCAATACGTTTTACGGATTTTTAATTCTGCACAAAGTTTTTTTTAGGTTCAAAACTTCCCAGCAAACATTCTGCATGATGTTTGTTTGTCTTTCTTCCTTTTCAATAAAATTATGAAAAACCATGGACAAAGTTAATTGAACAACGCACTATATATCTCAAGATTTATTTATTTGCGAATGATGATAAATATTTTGCGCTTTTACGTCCATTAAAAAAAGACTTCGTCTAAATCTGAGAGGTGAGTCTTTTCAACCACGAGACAATATAAGAATGGTTCTGCACTTCCCCATGATAAAAGGGACTGAAATTGTTTTTCTACACTGCATACCGAAAACCCGGTAATTGAATATATTTAGCTTCTATTGCTTTCTAAGTTCCTAGTGTAATCCCTATTGGTCACTGATATCGGGAAAATAATTTTAACTGACCATTTTTATTCATTTCCAAGAAAATGTGGCAGTTTTAATTGCGGCAGACAGTATCTGTTTAATAATGATTTTAGTTTTTTAATTATGAATTTACACTTGGTTCCCATAGCCCCCCTCGATGGTGACCACAAAACATACAGCACAGAAGGAACATGCCCCATAGCCTAATTTGTACAGGTTTGTTAATTACCATTTTTTTTGTCGGTCAAATGGCCATTTGTTGTCGTCATAACTTTATCGGGAATGCAGGCTTTTGTCACAATTTGACACAGCCTTGTCCATTTTTGTTTAATTCGACCATATTATTTACAAGTTAAAGCCAAATTAAAAAAAAAGTATTTGCTCCAAATTTATTTTTAGAAGGACACCGAATTTTAGAAGGACATGCTTCAAGTTGGCTATTTCATACAGTGTTTAGTATGTGGACAAGCATTTTGACATGTAAAAGACACGATTTGCTGGAGAATTGAGGGCTGTGTCTTCAAGAAATTTCTGGGTCAGCTTTTAACACGTGAGTGCATAAGGTCTTGTGCACTCCCGTTGGTGCATAAGGGGGTCCAAGTGCCCCCAACTACTCTGATTCAAAATGGCGATCAAAAATATTTTTATGACGCACACCAAATTTTCTCGCCCAAAAACGAAACAAGACATTCCCGAAGGACTTTTCCATAAAATTTGGCTTACTTGTTATTTACTATAATAACTATAAGCCCTACAGTGTTGTCCATTACTGGTCCTAGCATATAATATCTCTAACTTATTTCATCTTTTTACAGTTTACAATTATTGATTCAATTACATTGCTGAAAGAAAAAAAAGTACTCCAGTACGATTTAAAGGGCAAAACCAATTTTGAATAGGTGCTACCAAAATGCTTATTTATGCTAATCATTAACTTATACACAGCAGTCTTTTTTATCACAAAGGAAATATGTCCATCGATAGCACGCCAAAATACATGCTAAATTCAACTTTTTAAATGAATAATTTAAGTTATGAAGCGCTAAACGTAAAGTTAATCGAAAGTCCACCACTAGTATCCCTAATGTAAGTTTCATCTGTGAAAATTTTTTAAAGAAGCTGATTTCAACTGATTTTGGTAGGTATGGGTGTCAACATTTACCAAAAAAAGTGAGTTTCGTTAGGGGGGGTGGGAAAATTGTTTTCGGGAGTCAAAGGTTAATAACAGGGGTCAAATTTTGAAATTGATCCAATCATGTTGAAAAGTATACACGTTAATAGTTACATCATAAGGATTCCAAAAAGGTATAGTTTGTACTATCTGCGGCCCGAAAGTTTTGGAGGTATAGGCTTAAAAACAGCAAAAAATCAATAAAAACGATCATTTTCAGTTGTACATGGGTCAAATTTAAAAATTACTCCGATTTGGACAAAAAACGGTGCAAATTATAGAGGAAGCTCATAGGATAAAAATAAGAATAGGTTTGAGTTGTCTTAAAGGCGTACTTAATGAAGTAGGGGGGAACAATGTCAAAGGGGGGCCCATTGAATGCAATGGGGCTGATAATGGCCAAAATTAGTAAATTCCTATGCTCGGATTTGCTGTCCAAATGCCATTCACTTTCAGTCAGTGTATCATACCCATCTTTTTTCCCGATGAATGTAAAAAAATTCTATATACTTGAAACGCTTGATTTTTGTATTTGTAGTCTAACGGCAACCTATATAGTTAGTGGTTCATAAATTTCCGGGGTCATAGGACAACATCACAGGGTTGCATGTTTGGGTGCATGCAAACAATATAAGGGGAGTTTCCGTAAGTGACACATGACACACTTTTTTTTTCTGACAAACTTATGGAATTCGGAAAACCCTCACGGAATAAAGCACGTTTCGAATTCATAAGCTGTGTCAGGTTACGGAAACTCTCCATATAAGCTATAATGGCTTGCGATGCAATTATAGGGCCATTCTGCCGGTCTCAGGTTTGTGATCTAAAAACGGTAAATTTTGATTTTCAACCCAATGCTGTTTTGCCAATATAACTAATCTAACTAACCAAAATAATGTTTCCATTTTCGCCTGATTGGTCATTTTGTCATGAGGGGCAAATAAAGTTCGGTCACCTCACACAGAAAGGGGTTTTTCGAATTCAAAATCAGCTGTAAAATCCTGTGATTCATTAAAGTCCTCCGCATTCTATAGTTAAGTAGACAATGGTACTTGTCATTACAGCAATGTTGGTAATAAAGTAACCAAGTAAAGGATTACTTGTAATTAAACACATTTATATCACTAAGTACGCAGTGGCGTAACCAGCTTTTTTTCAGGGGGTCAGAGGGGGAACATATATTTTCAGTGTGGGGCAAGCATATATTAAAATGTGTTTAGTATAGTAATGGCCTAATGTAAATCACTAATTTTCAGGGGGGAAAGAGTGGGGCAAGATTCCCCACAGGGGGGGGGCACTAACCCCCCCCCCCCCCCCCCCCCCCACCCCCCCAGGTTACTCCACGTAAGTACGGTCCGTGCGCTGAAAACATATTTCGTACGTTCTACCTAATGACTTAGTAAAAACGATGTCTAGTTCTACTAGTCAGTGATTTGTCAGGATGTAACAACTATTATTATGTGTGCCTAAACTGTTCTAAGTATGTCATGGGCACAACCCCCCCCCCCCCCGGGGGGGGCAGTGTTCAAGATTCACTGTAAAAAGAGTGTTTTTTTCTTTTCAGGATCAGCACGTTGGCGTACGTAACGTGAAAAGGGTTTAACAACACCCACAATCAAGAAAAAGGGTTTTTATTTTTCTAAATGATGAACTTACGCAATTAGGTTGCGCAATCTCATTTCAGCATAAAAGTCTGTTCGGGAAGTCCTGATTGCCTTCAAACCTGGCTTTTGAACTACATGCATATTTTACTTTTCAATGCCGTCGAATCTAGCCTTATCTATATACATTTTAAATTAACTATTTACAATATGAGAAATTTTCGGAAAGCATATTTTGCTATAGGGTTCGGCGCTTCGCACGAGTAGGGGGATACCCCCTCCCGCGCCACTATAAACAAAAAGGGGAAAAACCCTATTCAATAGCCGGCCATGTTGGTGGACAAGATAGACTCCATTCCAGTACTACAATACATTCCCGGTCCACACAAAAATGATCCCTGTTGCATCGCTAACAGGGACGATTGACAGCTTAATGCCTGTAGTCCTGGAATGTAATTCAATATTGTCCCCAACATGTCTGGTTGCTGACGTCCATATTGAATACGGTCCTATATCAATTTCTCTTTTGACACTTTACATAATTATGATTAATCACACAAAATGTAATCCTTAAATCTGTTGTTTTACTTTCTTAAAATAAGTCCATTTTATCATACCTATATTTAATGCTTTATATAACGCATAAAAAAATATTCTTGACATTTAATTGGTGGAAAACTGTTATCACGTGACATCAAATAGTTTTATCTTTTCACCCAATAACGGGTCAACCGGTCAATAGTCGATTTTTATGGGAACTTTTGGACCGGCCGGTCCAACAGTAGATTTTGTAGAAAATAGTATATTTTGGACCGGCAGTAAAATTAAAACCTCGCCCGTCCATCGCGATTTTTTTTTATGGATTATTTTGTACCAGTAATTGGAATGTTACTGTTTTGAACTTGAAGTTGAAACTGTTTTTCGCGGGAAAAAGACTTTTTGGCGAGGATCAATTTGTTTTGGATGAATTTGGTGGAACTAGTGATTGGACTAATGGGGAGCTCAACTTCTGCTAAAATTCATGCGTGAATTAGGTGAGTAGTCCTATAACACTATTTACTTTATATATTTTTATGTAACTTGATGCGTTTTTCCCACCAACTAAAATGACAAACCAGATTTTCATGCGTTATATAAAACAAATAGTAACTGCTCTCTTATTCGGGGCAATGGTTAAAAATATTTGCCCTCGGTGACTGGCAGACCGTGGGCCTATTATTGCCCTCGACCTTCGTCTCGGGCAATAGTAGGCCCACGGTCTGGCACTCACTCGGGCAAATATTTTTGGTACCATTGCCCTCGTACAGTAAAATATTTTGTATAAATGAGTTGAACCCCGTAACAAATTTTCAAATTGTTTATCAAATTCGCATGAAAAACGTGCTTTTGGAAAATGAAAATTGCAAGGGACACCCGTAACACACCCTTGCGCCCTCCCCCCCCCCCCCCCCCCCCCCCCCACTTCGTAGCGCATGGTCACTTCTGTTCATTTCGTCGACTTTTCTCGACTAGTTATGCCCCAGTCCTGATAATTGTTTGATACATGGTGGTTACGCGTGGGACAATCTCCATTAAAGGCTGACTCAGAGATACGGCGGTCCGGTAAGTATTTCCACGGTGTGTCACAGACTGCGAAAGATATTATGCCTAAATTAGGGATCTGCCTCGAGAGATTAACGTTATCAGTTCGCGTCCCAGAGCGAATGTATGCAAATGAACTAAATCTCAAATATCCCAGAAAACGAAGGGGTTTCTGTGGAGATTTTGGCATCAGAGGGTCCGTTACTATGTTTTTTTTGTTTTGAATATGTAGCATAATTGGGTCTGAACCTATAAGAACCTAGCGAGTAAATTGAACGTTATTTTTCGGGTACTTTCGTTTGCACGGCAGAACACGGAAAAGTGAACAAACAATCGCTACGGGCCACCTCCCTTTTTCCACAATGCCTTCCCCGGTATGTATTCCAGTCTTGATTATTTTCAAACGCTGGTTTCAATTTACGCCAATTTTTTTTTTCCATTTTTAGAAACAGGCTATACGTAACTTACCGGACCTCCGTTACTCAGAGATTTCCCGAATGAGGGCGCACTCGATTTTTCCCACAAATCACGTTTTTTGCATATATATAATGCATGCCCAGATACTAATCACTGTTTGATGGAAATAACTAAGCTCAAATTTGGGGGAAGTCCTTTCAATATCGAAATTCACAACTTTGTTATAAAATTTCGATCCGGAATTTTCGTTATACAGGGTTCTCTATGGCACTGTTATACTGTAATTAATGTTTACTGCATGAAAACGAGAAATCCGATTCATCTCTAAATTTGGAATTAACCGTTTCAGGTGAATATCTTTGTTCTAGATGTCCTATTTTTAATTACTACACAACAAAATATTATTATTGCCAAATATTTGAAAAAAGAAAAGTTTTTTTTTTTTTTTTTTAATAAAATTGTTAATTTTGCACCAAAAATGAAAGTGTAAATGAAATTTCCATATTCTCAACTCTCTCACAACTTTTTCAACATCATCATCAGTAATAACCTTCCAAAGAGCAATGCTACTCCTAGTATGCCAGATTTTGTGTGTTAAAATAGTGCAAGTCTGTTGAATTTGGCAACTTCACTTATACCCCAAACCTTCAAAAGGCACATGGAAATCGAGTTTAACCTTTCCTTATATACAAATTAAACGTTGTTTTCTGTTTATCACCGATCAAATTATTTTTAACTATAATAAAAAGTTCACATAACAAACACTGCTATCGTCTTCATATATAAACAAATTTATGCCTTCAAATACAGGAAGGCCAGGTAATTAAAATTCCTTTGTTAATTACTTGCGTTTTTCTATCATTTGTAATTTCTTATAAATTTGTATTTGGTAATTTTTCAATATCATTCTAAAAATGACAGTCCAAAATATTTTACGCATATTTACAAAAAAATAATACTAGTATTAAATAGAAAACTAAAGAAGCAAAATGGTGTGGATAATCTCACTTTTTTTTTTTTTTCGTTCCCCCAGATATTAACCCAGTTTATTTATGCAATAAGGGTGTTGAGTTTAACAATTGATTTAAAAAAATATCATGCAGGAATGGAAGGATGGTAAACTATATTGTAAAGACAAATTGCAATCACCATTAACTTGTTTATCAAAAAGGTTTAAAACTTTTGAGAATGACCATACACTACCTAAGTCAAAATGTAGAGCAAGTTAGTGGGACAGATTTATCAACAGCTCGTGAGGAAAGGAAATTTAGTGTCATTATAAAGTGGTATTTACCTTTCACATCACGTTTGCCAGCCGGATCAAGAAATACTAAAGCACCGTCCTTGTTATGCCAAGGAGCTACCCCCGCCGAAGTACTTGGTTACGACCTACATGCATAAGATTCAAATATGCAAGATATCTACATTTTCAAAGGTAATAAATCTATTAGTCCGTGAGACTCAAACCTTTTGGACAACGTCCACATTTTTTACAAATTTCGTCCCATTTGGTCCATTCTCTATACTAGGTCAACATCACCCTTATCATGACAAGATCCCTAATACGTCCTTTTTGAAAAAAAAACAAGTTGTTACCGCGGTTTCTTTTATAAAAACACCATTCCGCTGGCAATTCAACAGAGATTTGGACACAAAACGCCCGTATCCAATGATCCACAATTATTTTACATCAAAGTGCCGGTGTAAAAAACTGAGTGTCCCCCATGAGAGAGTTGTCCTAGCTAACATAGCAACATGAACGGACTAAACCGTGACCTTGTAGCCGAGGCCATTTGGGTACAGGGCTAAAACAAATGATGCATACAGCACTCCATGGAGAACACAATAGACAGATTGGCGGTAGGGACAATCAGTCACACGCACTGTGTTATATGACACCGGTTAAGACTTCCAAAACTTTAAATTGGACACATAGTCTACTGTTCGGGAGAGAGGCATTTTGCAATCACGAATCATAACATCTCAGAGGTCAATACAGTGGCGTAACCGCGGAGCACGTTAGCAAAACATTCATATTTTTGACACTTTACAGGATTAAAATTCCTAGCTAAATCTGAGAGAATGTCTAATTACGATTTTAACACATAGCACACATCTCTTCATTGTCAACCTTCTACCTCTCTCAAAACAAGGAAATTAGTCCGCACGTCGTAGATTCTGGCCCGAACATCATGCTCCAGACTCATTGACCAGTCTTACTTTCTCATAAGGCAGCTATTCAATATTTTTCACTTCAATCCACATAACCCGGGAGCTAGCACACTTTGTTACACATCTCAAGTACAAAGGTTTAGGGTGATTAAATTGTTGACAGCTGACGAACCCCTGAAACGTGATTCTTAAGTGCCGTAGTGTGCCTTAAGGAGAGGGGGCCAAACAAAGTTGGTACAGTGTACAGGGGTCAAATTTGTAAAATGATCCAAGCATGTTTTGCAAAGCACACCATCTCATCTTATGTGTCAACCATAAGATTCAAGAAAAATGGTATAGTTTGTAATATGTACAGCCTAAAGTTTCAGAGTTATAAGCTAAAAACAGCAAAAATCTAAAAGGGTCACTTTTCAGTTGTACAGGGGTCAAATTTTAAAATGCCGCCGAGTTTGATAAAATAGTGCAAATTATTGGTGGAGGCTCATAGGATTCAAATAAAGGATAGTTTTTTGAGTGTCTCAAAAATGCTTGCTTAAGAAAGTATAGGGGTAACAAGATCACGCCCCGTTGAATGCACTGGACGTTGACCTTCTGTGCCCCCTACATCGGAAACTAGCATTTAGACAGTCAAACTATCCTTATTTTAATCCTATGAACCCACCAATAATTGCACCATTTTTTATCCAAATCGGAGCAACTTTAAAATTTGACGCCCTTACAACTAAGTGGACCCCCTTATTAATTGATTTTTGCGGTTTTTAGCCTATAACTCTTTTGTACATATTACAAACTATACCTTTTTCTGAATCCTTGAGGTTAGACACAAAACTTGTGTGCTTTTCAACATGATTGGATCATTTACAAATTTGACCCCTGGTAACAAACTTTGTGTTGGCCCCTCTCCTTCAGGCCACCACTTGCGGCACTTAAGATCACGTTTCAGGGGTTCCGGTCATTCTGTCACATATTTAATCATCAAAACGTGTAACTTGAGATGTGTTTACAATGTGTGCTAGCTCCAGGGCTAACAACTCTGATGTTTTTGATTCCAATCTCCAACTCTAAAATACAAATAAAATCAATAAACTAAATTTTGGTTCCTGGAGTGATTCGAACCCCACGACCTTTAGATAACAAGACGAGCGCCCCACAGACAACAACACGCCACGCAATCCGAGCTGGCAGAGAGTTGTTCTTTTGTAATACTTCAATAATAAACTAACGGAATAAAGCGCAAAAATACTAATGACTAGCGGCCCCCATGAACGAGGTGAAATTTGCTCCTGGAGATGGAGTTCGGCCAAAATCTCCAGAACTCAGATAGTCTCAGGGTTGCTTGGATGGATGTACTATAACCTACCTCAGGAGGAGAATACTCATCACCAAATTATCCATATAATTCTTTTGCTCTCCATTCCAGATCCTATATAAGAAAATACTTAAGTACAAACATATCAAATGATGATCATACACACTATCATATACTACACGAACCACGTTTACGGAAATTGTGATTTTTTAATAATTCGCATTTCTGTATGTTGGAGTATAGCTTTTTCCCGAGCAGTCACTACAATGATTTTTTTTTTCTACCAGAAAGTAGGAGATTTGGCAGAGACTCAGTTCACACACAGCATATTAGTTTTTCCTTACTGTTTCGATGATTTAATGCATGAATGCACATTTAGTAATCATCCCATCATTGTTCTATTCCAGTTATGATTACAAATGTCGGTAGACGTTTCATATAGAAGTCCCATTGATGCAAATGAGGTATTACAATTGATTACGTCGTGCGCTGTATAACCTTGTGCAGTAGTGCTTGACGGAATGAATGGCAATACCTCATTTGCATCAATGGGACTTCTATACGAAACGTCTACCCAAATTTCGCCTGTTCCAGTTACTATGTCAAGAACTCGCCAAGTGATGGCGCTATACCGTATTGATGTGCGTAATCAGCCCGGGTAATCAGGCGGGGCCGGCAGTACTGCCCATATCTCAAATCTAACTATTAGAGTTAAAATAGCCACAGAAATAATTTATGTAATTCTGAGGAATTAAAAGCAATATTAGCACATTTTTTTTGAAGGGCGCCCCCAATTTTTCAAAAATTTGGAGATTTTTACACGGTTGCATTGGTAACTGGCTAGTAAACTATACCTGTGAATGGTTAAGCTCGAAAATGTCTATGTGTCACAAACGGAGGAATTTTGTACTAGAATAATTATTATCGGGGATCCCCGATAATAATTCAACGGCTGCTGGAAACGGCCTTCCAATGTAAAATAGCCGGGAAATAGCGGCACGTACGTGTCTACGCTCATCCATTAGTTGTTTTAATAGTGCGGGCAAGTCAAGTTATATAGAGGTTATTTTCTCGAGGTGGCACTATTTCATCATGGACGGACATAAACGTAGCATTCCAATCTCTGCCTTTAAGTCCAATCTGGGATCCCAATTCTAATTACAAAATCGCTTATTTTGTGATAAATACGCATTTTTTAGCTTTCTCGTTCGCAGGTATAGTTTCCTAGACAATTACCAACGTAACGATGCAAAAATATCAAATTTTGAAAATTGGGGGCGCTCTTCAAAAAATGTGCCAATATTGCTTTAACATATCACGACACTGTGAATATTTTTGAAGCTTTTAGATACGTTAGCCTTTTCACGTTTTAATGCACACATAATCCATTAATTTACAGAGCAAACTTGACGAATTGAATATGGCAGTGTCCATTTTTTACAGACGTAATCCGTTAATTTAAAAACCAACGAAAAAAGGAAATGTTTTGAGGTACTACGTGCCTTGTTTTACAATGTATCATTTATCTGATACGTTAGCTGTTCCTTAATGTTTTAATCAAATTTTATACATGTAGACCTGACCCAACTGGGAATCGAACCCGTGACACTCTGCTTATGAAACTGTTACCCTCACCGTCAGTACTAGGCTATTTATAGGGAATATAGAGAATAGATTTATATAGGCCTGGCATTTATTTTCTTTCAAATTAATATATTGCGAATTAAATGACCCATTCATACAAAATATGATAGTACACGTTACTTGAAAGGTGTCAGGTATTCTTATTTTGTCTTTCGTTCCCTGCACCTACTAATTACTACACAACGACTTAATTTTTATGAAACTGTTTGGTATTTTGTTTTCATTTAGACGCAGTTTACTGCTAAAACCCGAACAAATTGCCGTTTAATCTGAATACAAACATACAATTTCTAAATATTTGTTAGAGACAAAAAAGATCAGTATTGAAATAGGGCATCGCAATGTTATCATTATCGCTTCTACGTCCAAAACCGCAAGTTTGTTCCCATTAAAGAAGTGGGGTAACAATCCCTCTTCAGGTAACCTCGGGAAAAAGGACAATGAATTGAACCAAGTAATAGCGATATTTGTGCTCATATGTGCACTATACGATCAAATTTAATAGTCGCCCTCCCCGAAGGCCCCTCCCGACAAAAGATATTTTTTCTGGAAAAGTTAGGGCGTCTTTAACCTGTACCAAATGTTAATGTAACCCTGCAATGTTACACATTAATGTGGGCAAAAAAATCACACAACAAAGTTAACCCCCGTCTTCCGGAGCCATTTTTTGTAAACAAAATTGCCGAGGGTGGGGGGGGGTGTTTCACCCCTGTTATTTTTTGTTACTGAACCCCCGATTCCTGTAATTTGGTACCGAAAGGATAGCTTAAGAGCTTCTTCTTTTTCCATTGGTACCAAAATAATACTCACAATCCCCATTATGAACGTCACCATGACTCATATGTTGATGAAAGTACGAAATACTGAATATAGGGTGGAAAATGGATTCGCACTTTTAGCCCATCAACAACCTTATTATAGCTCTAACATGCTGTCATTATATAAAACCTATCATTTCCATCAAGTAGAGTCAAACCCGCATGGAAATCTGATTTTCTAACCTTTTTTGGCGAAAAATTGAATTTTTGCACTGTGTGTGTCTATGGAAATGGCAGTTTTGCTGACATGCCGCAACCTTTATGACGTCATTGTTACGTAATGCTAGGCATGTTGGTACTCATTTGGTATCAATGGAAAGAGGAGGACCATAGCTATCTATGGAACAAAATAAAGTGTCTGTGCTGTTCCTGCGTTGTGTAGACATGTGGGTAACTTCTCTCCACCCCCCCCTCCATCACTTTGGTATCACTCCCTGTATCTTACCTATACCCCTGTTGGAATGTTTTTTTTTTTGGATTAAAAGGGAGCTGAACATGACAATTACCATTCCATTAAATAATTTGAGCATCCAAAAAGGGGGGTTTTAGCAGCCCGGGGGAACACCTTAGGGGAATGGGTAACCACCCCCCCCCCCCCCGCCTTCGGGTGACGAGGGTTTAACCTTCTCCTGAAATGACGTCATTATTAAATTTGATGACGAAGTAAAATGAAACTTTCGGCATTGGGAATAGGGGGTACATTTTACACTAATGTACAGGGAAAGACAGTTTTTGCTGACACGTGAACTTTAAAACGTGTCAGTCTGATTAATTCCGCGTTTGGTACTCAATTTGGTAGCAATTGTAACGAAGATCAAGTGTCGAAATCAAGTGTCTGCGGTATTTTGGTGTTGCCCTAGACATGTCGGTACTTATCTCCATGATTTTATCTATCATTGGTAAAATCCATACACGAACGTGCATTTTTAATTCGTCATCAAATATAATAAATGACATCATTCATGGAGATTTAACTTTTGTGTGATTTTGTTTTGCACTTAAAGTGTAACATTGCAGTGTACATTTTTACATTTTTGTACCAGGTAAAAGAGACTTTATTTTTTTTCCAGAAAAAATGACCCTGGGGGGCTGATTAATTTTGACCTGTATACGTTCAACGCGGTTTAATATGTGTTTCGGGTCCTCAACCTTGCGAAACATGTCTGTCGGCTTTCTTCAAATCAAATTGTCAGCTTTATGGTTAAGAGAAAATTAGTGGTTAATAGTATACATAGAGTGGATGCCTAAGATTATGATTGGTAAAATACAACACGAGGTTAAATGTCGGCTGTGCAGTTCCGAGCGAAATGGACAAATTTGACCCAATGGTTTATTTTTACTATTTGCACAAATATAGGCATTCAATATTTCTTCAACAACTCCTGATCGCTGGGCCAACTTCCAAGGGATAGAAGCTAATAAATATACCTCCTTGTCCCTACCTAGAGAACTAATGTAGTTAAAATTCAACAAAAACAAACAAATCTAAATTGTAATATGTAATTAATAGACCGTCGGATGGGCACCATTAGACCTAACACCAAAGCTTATATCTATAGCTCCTCTCCTAACCCAGTCCTTTATAAAATAATAGCAGAGATTTATATAGCCCTTTGCTATTGGCCCCTAAGCGCTTTCACAAATGGTCGGTGATCACTGTGGCCCAACCATTACCATAAACCATTTAGCGCTTTCCGTATCAGCAAAAACATCGCGAGAACCATCGCAAGCCGGATCAGAATTTTACCAGACAAATATGGTGTTCCACATGGGTAAATCGGAACAAACAAGCGGTGTTGAGATTTTCTTGTCCAGGGAGTGAGATGGTGTGCAAGTGATTTAGGTCTGAATCTTCACAAGGGCTGTCTCGAACACGCGCCTATACGCATGGATGAGCAGACACTGGAGGAGCGCGACCTGATTGAGCTATCTTGTCCGCGATATCAGTGGAAGGGACCACCGTTTAGTTAATACGGAGGTCGCCGGTTCGAATCCGGTCAGCGCAAATGGGTTTTTTTTAAACTCATGTGCTCTGCCATTTCCAGGGAAAGATTAATAAATCTACATCCTTGTCACTTATGGAGAACTATTTAGTCTTAAAATTTCATTGTTCAGGTATTTGCTACAGTGCATCATACGTACATACAGTACCATTTTTGCAAGCACGTACGCAGGGGTGCAGTAACACAAAAAGGCACAAAAGGTACACATTTAAGCTGATTTGTTTTGAGAAAAACGTCCAAGATTTCGGAAAAAGATTTTTTTACAAGAAAGTCCACTTTTTGGTAAGTGAACTGTTCAAAAAAGTACTAAGAGAACCATTGGGGGGGGGGGGGGGTAGTTCCATTTTTAAAGTTCCGCACCCCGAATAAATCCTGCGACGGGAAGGTGGGCGATCGCTTCCCCTACGGGACGTTGACGGGGACACCCTAACTCAGTAGACGGGGGACACCCTAAACTAACTAGGCAGTAACCCATTTTCCGCAAAAGACCTTACAATGACATAAAAGCCTTAGTCTTATTCGTATGCGTTTTTTGTGCGACCAGGGAATAATCAGCATATCAGAGCGATTCCGATTTTGGTCATTATCATTGCTTTGAGGTGTCCGATAAGCGATAATATAGGATCCTACGCATGATAAAATTGGATAATATAATGGGATGATTGCGCCCAATCTTATGGTCTCGCTGAAGAGTTGTAAAAATATTGGCGAGATTGAGTTCCGCCCAATATTTTGCCACTCATAGCTGACCAATAAATTTAGGCTGAATACAATCAATTTATACAAAACTTCTCAACATTTTTGCATTCTTATTCTGCAACAAACATATCATAGAGAATGAACGGGATAGTTTTAGTCTCCATAGCGAACGGATAAATCTGAAGTTTTACCCCATTGTGACCATGAAACCTATTTTTCTTGATGTAGATTATTCATCCAGTTGTATCTCAACAAATAATAATAGACATTGAATCAAATACTGGACTTACAAGTTTGCAAATTACTACGGGGCATGAAGGGGATTCCGTCGACCGTCTGTCACGTTGGACCAATCCACCGTTTCACTTACCTGATGAAGTCCAGTGGTTCTGGAACGCACTAGTAAGTTGCAAACTTGTAAAGTCCAGTATTTGATAAATTTCTCTTATTTTTGATGAACCTATTTTAACATCGTAACTTTTGAATACGCCTGCAAACAGGGAAATCTCTACTTTTTCGTAATCCTCGAACATATAGGTAATACTTCTCGAATAGTTTTAAACCTTTCAATTTATAACAATTTGTTAATATAACAAATTATGCTTTCAGTGTTCAGTAAATTTACAATGTTAGATGTGGAGATGACAGATTAAAAAAAAACAGTTGTTAACTACATCATTGCTACCGTCCATTCAATTAGCTTAGACCCTCGATTTTTAATTAATATTGGTGTCGGGAAAAATTCGTGAAAGAAAAGTTGTTATTAATCTAATTACCCAACAAGATTTTGAAAGTGCAATGCTTAAGGTGATTCTCTTCAAACTAAATTTTTTTTTGCAAGTTTCATGAGTTTTTGGCGCATAAATCAGCAAGGAATCGGAACAGGAGGATGTGCCGCATAGTCGTAAGGAGCAGAAACCTTTTTTCATAATGTTCCCTTTATAAGATAGGTGGGGTACAACGTTGGAGTAGCCTGGTGTAGGACGTTTGGATGAAAGAATCATTTTAGCGCATACTGAATAAAGCCCATAAACAGCATTCAACTCTATACATGCGTATATTGATTATTTTCCGTTCAGATCTTACATGAAGAGAATAACCAAAAGAACGGTGCGATTGACGTAGAAGACATTGACCGATAATCATGAAAACTCGCTTGTATGTTATCAATAGCGTCTATATTATTCGCAGGGATTGTTATTTCCTGTGACTAATAATGTCGCTTCACACTTTCAGAGAAATACAATACATTCTTTGTATTATTATATGTCCTTTTAAGAGAAGATGACACAATGTGTGCAAGTCACTGTCCGACCAAGGTCTTCTGGTCCGAGAGTCGATTCCTACCTCGTATGTAAAATACCAAATACCACATCACACGTCATTTGTTAATGGAACCAGTCGTTGGACAGATCATTTGCAACTTTTAGGTGAAAGGGTCAATAGATTTGTAGATAAAATTCCATTCATATGTTTTGAAATTTAAAAATCATGTTAGGTAATTTCGTGAATACAACTTTTCTTTCACGATTTTTTATGACACATCTACCTTCTCTAATATTAATTAAAAACCGAGGGTCTAAGGTAATTGAACGGACAGTAGCTTACTTCATCACCGTTAACGGTAGAATTAGCAACCACGTATTCTTACGCTAACGTAGCCGTCTTTCACAGCTGTTTGACCCATGCAAATTGTCTCTTTTAAGCAGTGGCGACACAATTTTGACACCAGATATTAGTAGGGCCATGCAAGAACTATTATCTCTGTTAAATCTTGCCATAGACCTACAAAGGTCATGAATTTTTCTTATAGCGCCCTGTATATGTCTATTGTCCATAGAGAAACTATATTTTTAGTTATTTAAAAAAAATCAAATTTTGTCCGCAATGAAATGTCGTAAGATTTTACACAGGATGTAGTTAAATGAATAAATAATCCAAATCAGTGTGTCGCATTTGACATCTTTAGATGTTTTTATAGTAGAGTTGAATAGTGGTTATTCTGGTCTTTGTCATAGAATGCGACTTCCTACCTCTAAGAAATCGTAGAAGATAACATGTCATCGTGATTTCTTGTCGAACAACCTTCAAAGCTTTCTTTAAACTGAAAACAAAATATATAAAAGAGTGAGATACCATACACGTAGATGTTAAATATAGGAACAAGCAGTTCTTAGTTATTTTTTTATTTATTTATTTAGTTATTTTATTTATTTTTTTTTTTATTTATTATTTATTTTACCGGATCCATTTTGTGAGCTTACTTATACTTACCTTAGCTAGCTTTCGGCTGATTATCACTAAGGTCTCCAACTCTCCACTCTCTTGCGAAAGAAAGAAAATAGTTTGATTGAAAATGGGTGTAAACGGAACAAATGTAGAAACTTGATATGCTGTTCCACTGGTAGGTGATGAGGGCGAAATTCACTAGGTCTATGGTCCGGTGCCTCATATGTAGGCCTTTTGAATTTGGAACTGAAATACCATTGGTAAGCGTTTAACATAATATTATGAATACAATATATTATCCGGGGAAGTAGGTTGAGGTGTTTGTAAGAAAACGATTTTTTTTTTTTTACAAATTTTAGTTTGTTGTTGTGTTTTACTTTATTTAAGAATTGTCCAAGGCGCCTACTTTATTTGTTTGTTCAAATGCTGATTGAAATAAATCACATATAAGGCTAATATCCTAAGAAGGATAGAGCATGTTCCCTTTCAATAAAACTATCAGAACGAAATCACAGTTGGCACATCGAGAATTGACTGTATCAAAAATCACTATTTGATGGTCAAATGCCTGGTCTTCTGTTCTGGTCAAGGCTACTTTGTTATAAGAGTTTGTGAAAAAAAACAATAAAGTATTTTGCATATATGTGATGTTCATTCATTTATTATCTTTGATCACAATTTAGTAGTGAGGGATAGGGAGTGGCAACCACCCCCTTTTTAGGACGAGACCTCCTTAGTATCAAACACGCATAATACGACACAGGAATACGCAAAAAAACAGTTCCATGTTATAAACACGGATAGCTATTAGTTCTCCTTGCCCTTTTAACTAAAAACTACCATACTTTACCTCGTCTTACAAGCTTTTTGGTAACCGGTTACCAAGGGGGGGGTGGTTCCACCCCCTCGAGAATTGTTAATTAAAGCACCGATGTTATGATTTTGATACCAATGGATAGTATTGTCTTTGGCATTGTCCACGAAAAGGCGAAAATCCAATTTGCGCTAAAAATCGCAGGAACTGTCGGATTTTCATGCGGTTTTCAGCTCTAATGATTGCATTGGTTATTTGACATCCAACATAGAGTTTTAGAGCCACACGGGTGCATAATTTATTTTAAAAATGCCCATAAAATATGCCTTGGGTGCCACCCACCCCCTACCTTCGCTTGAACGGCATACCCTAAGCCCCGTGAAGTCCTACCGTCACATTTTGTTTCGCTTAAAAGACCGGAAAGGATAGAGAACGAATTACCTATAATTTTTTTAACGAAAGTTTTTAGCATTTTAGCGCACACCGGAGCGAAATTGCACTAGGGGGTGGGACCCCCCCCGGCCCCCCACCCTTGGTAAGAACGAGCGTTAAATTTTGGAGTGTTAAAGTCGGATGTTAACACATCCTTTACTTGAAAAAAAATCCTGGCCAGGGGAGTGTGCAAGAGCAAATTGAATTTCAGTGTGCTATATTGAAAACGATGCAATGTGTTTATCGTGGATATCCTTCTAGATGAACTAAGTACATAAATAGCTTGGGATTTCCAAATATTGTGGCAAAGCAAGGGTTGTTTTGTAGATGATGCATTAGTATGAGATCAAATTGGACAGTGTTAGGCATAATGATTCTGTAATAACTATTATTAGATTTTGGGATACCTAACTATAAGAAACCAATATACTGATAAATATTAGCTGGGCTCGTAAAAGAAACCCCCTTTTCCTTGTCTCGTGGTACCTGGATATCCAGTATGGCACATCTGGGAGTACGTGATCAATTGATATATAGATACCACATGAGCTGAAACCTATTTGATTGGTGCTGGCATCTTCAAGATGAGAACATTATCAACGTTGAACTACAGGCTTTTTAATTCGAACAGAAGTTGGCAGAATCGACAGAAGTACTGGACAATCAGAAGAAATTATTTTATGTATTAACCCCGTCCTTACAGGAGGACCCCCCCATTGACCTCCGCTCCGTGCGCTAAAATGCTGAAAACCTTTCGTAAAAAGCTTCCAGTACTCGTTCTCTCATCCTTTCGGTCATTTTAGCGAAAAATTTGGAAAGGTAGCACCTTCACCGGGGTTAGTATGCCGTTTCAAAAAGAAGGGTAGGGGGTGGTTGCCACCCAAGAATAATTTTATGGTGCATTTTTGAAAATATGTATTCACAGTATGGCTCTAAAACTCTTTTGTCTCTGTAAAAACTAGCCAATTGGTAATCATTTAGCTGAAAATCGGGCCCATGAAATCCGATATTCCTTGAATTTTTAACGCAAAATTAGATTTTCGCCTATTTCGGTGGAATGCCAAAAATTTTGCCGACTCCGGACTTGATGACGTCATTGTGACCCATACTAGTTACGTTGGTACTTATTTTGGTATCAATGAAAGAGGACATAGCATCCATTGGTTCAAAATCATAACGCAGCGGGTGCTATAACAATTCTCGGGGGGGGGGGTGGTCCACCCCTTGGTAAACCGTGTTATAGAAAAAGGTTTGATAAGACGTGGTTAATTATAGATTGCCATTGTCACGGTGAAGACAAGCAATGTTTAGCCCAATTTCAAGTCGAGTCCAAAAGTTTCTCATTTTTTTCTTTAGCTGCTGTTAATGTTTTAGAGTCAGTTTTGACATGTGGTGAGGTTTCGTTGAAACATTCCCCTTGTATTTTCCCTTTAGCTTAGGGTCCATAAGGTCTATCTCCTTCTTGAGCATCTTGACCAACAGCAATAACCCAATTGGCATAAATTTTTGCCTAAAGTAATTTCCTGCCCCGCTTGTTATCAAAACGGGAAAGCGCACTACAAAGGAAAGCGCTAGGGGGAAGGGATTTCGCAAATTTCAATTTAACCGCATACCTAAGGTAGCCTAAGTTGATTTTGCCGTGAATCTATTACGATATGCGTCTGTTATTACATTATATGAAATTATTACATAACACGATGAAAAAGGTCGTATTCCAGAAGTGCTCTTATATCTAACTTTAAAAATACCACTTAACCTTAAATTAGAAGTTATTAGAACCACACTTAAGTGAATTGAGTTGTTTAACACCGTTGCTTTAGCTAGCAGAGAGCCATATTTTGCCGATTTTATGGGGTCATGCTATGATCTTAAAACACATTTAATGGCATAAAATGACCTTCATAAATTTGATCCTTATTCTGACGGGAACAGTTCAATATTCCGAAGTGTAATTTCTCCGAAATTAAATTTAAAAATGCAGATGAAACAGTAAGAAAGAAAAGCCTTAGACATGCTCAACACTTAAGTGTATAATGTCTTGTGCACTCCCGTTTGTGTATGGGGGGGGGGGGGGTGGGGGGGACATGTGCCCCCCATGAAAACCACTTTGCCGGTGGAATTGTTTGCCAAAACTCTGGTCATTGATGGGGTACATCAACATGACCACATAACAAGAAAAAAATGAAAATCGGTTATACCGATTCAAAATGGCGTTCCAAAAACCGATTTTTGGAATGAGCACCCAACTCCCCCGCCGAAAAATGAAAAACCACTTTCCCGAAGGCCGAAGGACTTTTTCCATAAAATTTGGGTCGTAATAGAAGAACAAAAATACATTTACATTGCTGAAATACAAATTTAAAAAAAAAGTTACTCTTGTACGATTTAAGAGGCAAAACAAATTTTGAATAGCCCCCCCCCCCAACGAACAAAAAAAGCTTAATTATGCTAATTAACATAATAATGGCATGGCCGATTTGAATTTCTCCCACCAAAACATGCGCAACTGATATTTAGGCAATTACATAACAGTTTAGGCAAAAGCAATTTACCGTTAAAAATGGCGTACGAAAAACAAAATGTTGGGTCCCCCCCCCTCCCATACACTTACGTGTTAACATGCTTAAGAGGCAGTGAACAAAAGACCCACAACAGTATGCAAAGAAGCTGTTTGACGGGAAAGTAGCTGAGAACGGAACGCACATGTATTTTCCCGGGAAGTTTCCACAGAACCTATCGAGACAAGTGACGGGACTATCGATATAAACCCTTAAGAGACATCCCCAAAGCTGCATCCCCAACAAGACAACATGACAGTTATCAGAAAAGAAAAAAACAATCTGAGGAAGAGCAACAGGTTCTTCTTGTCGTGTCCAAACACTGTGGTTCTCAAATATGATCCAGCCAGAGATGGGTACAACGTCTGGCTGCTTCACTGAATTCCGCAAGGTCCTTTGTTTGTGGATTGTTGCTCCAGCAATGGGCAGACCAAGAGATGTTCCATTGTCTGTGGAGTATCCTGATCTGCTTCCAGATAGCCCCACTTCTGCAAGGAAACCTTAGAAGCAACAGGTCAGTACAATGCAATTCCGTACTCGGTGTACAAGAAATGCAAGAAGTCATCTTAGTCATGCATGTTATCCTTTGAAACGTTTGGCAAATTAAACTTCAGCGGGAAGATGTTTTTTTCACTGATCTCTATACAGTGGATTGGAAACCTGGGCTCAGTACTTGCAACCACTGACGGCCATATCGGTAATCCCCCCCCCCAAAAAAAAAAACCAAGCAGGTGGTCAAAAGCCGGTCATTTACCCCTATGATTTTCGTTACTGAACATCCGATACCCATAAATTTGGTACAAGTATCATCTTTCCATTGGTATCAAACTAAGCACCAACATGTTCAAGTTGAGAAAAGTCTGAAAAATACTGGATATACAGACTGTCCCATTAAAAACCATACAATAAAACTAAAAATTATAAAAAATATAAACTGTGCATTATTGCCCGATATTTTGATTTTATTTGTTAGACAAGATCCTAAGCTAAATCCTCGCTTTTATTCCATCCAATTTGATGGACCCTATGCGGAGATATTGTCAGTTGAACACAAAGGATAAAATACCACTTCGTCGGCCGCGCCACATACTGACGTATTTGCAAAAAACGCATTTCGAGAAAAACGGCTTTGAAGATTTTTGCGATTTTAATTTGTCTCACACTGTTAATTAAGACATATATTTCAATTAAAACCTAGTGTACAATCGCCGAAAAAAGTTAAATTTCAAATATATTTGATATATTTAACTAATCATCTTCGAATTTATTTAGATATTCGAAAAGATTATGTTAAATAATATACGTCACTATGTGAAAACGACAAAATACCAATTCTACCGTGAACTGCAAAGTACGCCGCACAAATACGTCACTATGTGACGCGGCGAATACTTCAAAATGCAGATACGATGCTATGGGCCTGCGCAGTATAGATTTTTGCCAAATACGTTGTTATGTGACGCGGACAATTTAATGTTTTGTAAATACGTCATAATTAGTTAATTAATATTTTACTAATTAAGCCACTTTGAGGTTTAAAATTTGGTTAATATGTAGAATAGCACAAAACAACGTACATGCCAAATTTCTCCAAAAAAGTCCAAAATGTCGAATACGTCACTTTGTGACGCGGCCGACGACTTGGGCCAGTTTCACCTGAAGGTTCAAGAAACTAAAGGTATAAGGTGTGTAGCATCATTGTGGGTTTAAACCCTTTTCAAACAAAATAATATTGTACAGATCAGAGTGAATGTATTATCATGCATTGAACTAATCAATATATTATTTTTTCAGTGAAAGCACCATAAATTATAATGTTGTGGGTGAAATGAAGGACTCACTATCAGGGGGACAATAATCATGAAATTCAGGGACATTTGGGGAATTTGACTGCTGAAACTAATGTAACAGTCTACAAGTCTGTTTAGGGACAAATATGTGGACAACGCTCTAATGTGGAGGGAAAATTTACCCTTCCCCTATTCCCACTGCCTCCAAGATACCAGGGAGGAATATGATGAAGAAAGGAGTGTTCAACAAAGAGCAATACAGGAAAGGGTGGTTGTGTTCAAAGGTCTCAGTTTACTTTCACCAAGGGTGTTTTTATGGTTCTACCTTCTGCTGAAACCTGGAGTAAAGCTGAGACAACAAGACTGTTTGGAATTGAATTTCCCAATGCTACATGTATTTGTTAGCAATTGCGACATTATAAAATTATAACTTATATTATATCCCAAGAAGCAGCACTTTATACCTACTTTTTATTTTCATTTTCAATAAAGTATGTCTTGAAGGTGATTTTCAATGGCAACTTTTGTTGATGTCAGGATAGCCGAAACTGGCCCAACATGTTTTTCAACTGTCTCAGATAATTAGCCATAACTTCTTAACCAGACCCCCAAATTACACCAACTAAAAAATCTCAAGAAAGCTGGAACACTCGTAAAAAGAATCAGTAAAACTTCAGATGAGATGAACTTAACTTCTTGGCCAACAAATAATCTTTGATTGTATCTTTTTTTTTGGGACAGTCTGTAGGGTGGACAATTGATATTTCGCAATTTTACTGATTCAAAAAAATAAATAAAACGCTCTGATTATATAAATTAGGCATTTCCCATCAAGCAGAACAAAACACCGTGTAACAATCAGATATTCTTCGATTTTTGGAATGTACTATGGAATTTGACAGTTTTGCTGACATGCAAACTTTACGACATCATTCTGACGCAATCCTAAGCATGTTGGTACTCATATTGATATCAATGGAAAGAGGAGGATCACATCCATCTATTGGTACCAAAATCAGAGATCAGAGATAACTTCAGATGTTTTGCATTCTAGGCATGACATTTTCCCATCCTAACAAAACGTGTAGGTTTAGAGCGGTACCCTCTTAAAAATAACCATAAAGAAACGTCGTTTAACCCTCTTCTAACCAGAAGGATGGTTAACCCCCCTCCATCCCCCAACGGATTCGCTGTCACACAAAAACGAAAACGAATGTGATCTAAGGCTTTTATGTAATTGTAAGTTCATCCTTTGCGGTCATTTTATCACAAAGAAATTGGAGGTACCACCTTCAGAGGGGGCAGGATGTCTCGTCAAATTCGGAATGTACGGGGGATGGTTGACACCTGCCTATACTTTATATTGTACGTGTGTTACTTATGATGCCACACTGTAAGCAAATATTGACGATATTTGTATTTTTTCTTAGTTTTAGAGTAATAGCATGTGCATGCTTACTTTAGCAGCAATCATTGCCAAAATAAATACCAATTTTTCTTGCATGAATTACGAAAACGGTTGAAAACCCCTTGATTTTGGAGATTTGTTTTATTAGAATATCTTATTCTTTTATAATACGACACCTTGAGTCATATATCAGCAGCCCGGGGTGGGGTGGCAAACTTGTATTCAAGGTGGATATGGATGCGTGAACAATGGACTTCAAATGCACCCTAAACACGTATTTTCACCGACTAAAAAACAAGCTAAAACATACCCTAAACAAGTTATTTTTATCTGTTTATGATACCCTCAACAAGTACGCAGTGCATGGAATCGTAAATATACCCTTATTATCTTGCTTTGCTTTACTTCCCAAGTTCAGATTACAATATTTTGGATGATTTGATCCCTGCTTAATGAGATATAACATGACAATTTCAGGGTTAAGAAAAAAACATACCTTTTTTCCATACTTTGCTGTTTTTGACACCCTAAACGATGTACGCGCGTACATCGCCTGTTGGAAAAAAAGACACCCTTTTTACGCGTTTTCTTGTTCACGCATCATATCCACCTTTGAATACAAGTGGCCCCCGGGATCAGCAGCATTCTTTCCGAATACCAAGTGTGTATATGAGCGATAGACAGTCCCTGTATAAAATATTTTTAGATTATGATTTTAGTAAGATACAGAATCATACAGATGCATTTCTGATTGAGCATGATATACCAAGCAATCTTTGGCTCATGTGCACCAAATCCTACCTCACTAACTACTCGCCAAATGACGGGTAAGTTACTACCAAAGCAGGAGCAGAATATCATAGGGGCCTTATTTAACACTTAAGTGACCAAGGGGTTTTCACTACCGTTAGTGCCCGGGGGGGGGGGGGGCTAAGGAAAGCGCTTTCCCGAAGATTCTTTTTGCAAGAAATGTATACCACATGTGAAAGATCATAAGGTAACCACAAATCAGCAATAAAAATGAAATTTGGGCAAAACATTGTTTTCAACATTTTGCAAAAAGACGGAAATGTCAAATGAGCCTTGCGCTTGCGTCAAACTTTTTGAAAACTTATTTTATGTTAATATCTATTCTAAAAGACACAAGTTACATATATTATTTTAATGTAAAACCTACAGTTTTAGGATTCTGTATTTTTACGGGTGTTGCAAAATACACGTCATTTTACCATAGAGTTTGTACAGTAACGGTTTAGCAACGTCTATGATGAAATTGTTTGTTTTCAGCACATAAAGGGTTAATTATTTTTTTAATGTTCCTAATAATTCTCTACTTACATGTATGTGTGAACATATATCAGCAAAAATAGCTTTGGTTCTTTGATTTTTAAAAATATTCTCAGATGACTTCCGTTAGTGCTCATGGGGGAAGCGGTTCCGTGGAACCCTCGCTAATTTACTCATTAACGGATTGGCAGATTTTTTTTTTTTGGTATGAAAAATGTCGGCGCAAAAACCCCACGCCTAAAGCGGCAAGCGCGAAAACAAATTTTGAGGGTCCATAGGAACTCACCCCCGGCCACTTAACCCTCGTCTACCTGAGCCATTTTTTGTAACAAAACTCCCGAAGGGGGGGGGTTACCACCCCCCTGTGATTTTCGTTACTGAACACCCGATTCCTGTAAATTTGGTACCAAAAGATAGCTTAGAGTTTCTTCTTTCCATTGGTACCAAAATAAGTACTAACATCCCCATTATGACGTCACCATGACGTCATATGTCGAGGAAAGTACGAAAATACTGAATATAGGGTGGAAAATTGATATTTCGCAATTTTAGCGACTCAAACACCTTTTTATAGCTCTAAAATGCTATCATTATATAAAACTAGTAATTTCCCATCAAGTAGAGTCAAAAACCGCATGAAAATCTGATTTTCCTAACTTTTTTGGCGAAAAATTGAATTTTTCACTGTGTGTGTGTGTGTCTATGGAAATGGCAGTTTTGCTGATATGCGAACTTTATGACGTCATTGTGACGTAATGCTAGGCATGTTGGTACTCAATGAAAAGAGGAGGACCATAGCTATCTATTGGTATCAAAATCAAGTGTCTGTGATGTTTCTGTGTTGTGTTAGGCATGAAAACCTGAAGGGGGTGGGGGTGGTAACCACCCCCCCCCCCTTCGGTAGACGAGGGTTTTTTTTTTTTTTTTTTTTCTCATTCAGTCCACGGTAAGGGTATTTAGCCGGCTGACTATGTTTTCAGTTTGTAGACTTATGGACCCATCTTTTTCACATTCATGCGGGGACAATTGAATATTAATTATTAAAGAACAATAAACATATGTTGAATCTTAAAAAGGAATTTTATTATGGGAATAACAGCCAATTTTTGGAAAAAATAAAGATTTGATGACGCCACGGCATTGATTGGTTTATTATTTTGCTTCGGGGGACCCATTCAGGTAAAAATGACGTACGTATCCCTACATTGGAAAAAACAACCGATTATCGTCATCGTACGTCGGTTTTTGAATCAGTAGGGAAAAGGTAAATTTTGTACTGTTTAGACATAATAAACGGTGTCTTTTGGAAAAAATAATAGCACTTTGGGCAGAGGGTCATGTACAGACCTTGATTTAACATAGTCGGATTTATATATATCGGTCGCCCCCGAAGAGCAAACTGATATATGATACCTGCACGTGACCTGGTACCTGACACGTGACACCAAACTATTCATCTCGTTACCGTTTATAACTACAATACGGCAAAGAAGCAAGCATTCTGTATCTCTGTTGTGACAGCGTAATCGATCAAGATGTGAGACTATAACATGTGGTTCTGTAAAGGGAGAGGTAGCACACGATCTGCCTCGATTTCGGGCATTGGGAGATTCCAAACGGTAATTTGTGAAAACTTCTACATTGCATTTACTTAGGCAGTCTCGGTCCCAGTGACATAAAAATCATCTCTTAAACCCTTTGTTCAAAGATCTTCGTAATATCATGATAAAATAAGAAAAAAATATGAAGTTTCACATCAATCATGCTTCGGTTAAATTACCTGTGCATAACTCAAAACTCCAGAAAACTTCCTGCAAAAGTAATCTCTATTAAAATGAATACCCTTGAACATACGCGCATAGTACAGAGATATGCGCCTCTGTAGCCATGCGCACCTTTACACTCTAATATCAAAAACAGCCCTATTATAATTATTATACACCCCAAAACCATGGCACTCCTGGGTCTCCTGCTGGGTAGTTAGTACTCTGTGGGGAGAGAGCGTGGGCCTAGCGGTATAGGCTTGCCTGTGGCGCAATTTACAAAAATCAAAAAAAGGCACTTGCAGGAATTTGTTCGGGTGCTTAATTCTGGAGTTGATCTGTTATACGAAGCGATTGATTAAATACAGGATACCGCGCTCCTCAACGCGTTTTTCACTTGGAATTGGGCAAAGAATCATGAAAGCATCCCGTCTTCGGAGGGGACGTTAAGCCGTCGCGACCCGTGTACAGAGAGTGTGTACATGTACATCCCAGTCAGTGTCGAATAAGAGTTAGGGTGAACCCCTGACTGTTCACCAATCCAGCCCCCAGTCTCAAAAGCGGGCCAATTTAGAGCGTCACCATATCATGGATACACGACGGCCGCGATCAGCTTACTCAGTTGAATAAATCCTGACACCACACAATAAGCCACATTACTAAAGACATGTTGGACACGCTAAGAAGAGAAGAAGTTACTTAGTAATTTCAAATTGTGGTGTTACTTTTTCAATAGGGGCCAGTTTACTAATTTAATCCCAAACATGTTGAAAGTTTGCCATAAGTTTTGTCAAAAAGGTCCAAAAAGGCATAGTGTGTAGGACAGGTTTTCCTATGATATGGACGCTCCACGTATCAAAATATGGCGAGTTCATGCGCAGTATATCGAGTTGTACCCCGCTATATGTCGAGTTGACAGCCTGCCTATCAGTTTGAACTCTATGTGCCGAGTTTCAAAATCATTGTCCATAATAAATCATGCCGATAAATCTTGCGAGTTTTTAAAAAAACCTGGACATGATTTTTTGTCAACATGTGCAAACTGGACATGATTTTTTTCTCAACATGAGCAAACTCGACATGATTTTTTTTTCTCAACATGAGCAAACTCGACATGATTTTTTTCTCAACATGAGCAAACTCGACATGATTTTTTTTTACACATACACCAGAGATTTTGAAACTGGACATGATTTATGTCAAACTCACCATATAGAGAGCAAAACTCGACGTATAGAGGGCAAACTGGACATATAGCGCTGTAAACTCGACATATAACGCTGCACACTCGACATATGGCGAGGAAAACTCGATACACAGCGCGTGAAACTCGACATGCGCCGGAAAACTCGCCATGATTTGATACGTAGAGCGTGCCATACTATGAGGGCCTGCTACTGGTATCCGGGTAACCAGTACTGCCTGTACCAGGGCCGAGTTGTCGGCGGCTAAACCGGTGTAGAAGTAACCATTGTCCGGCGTACTCATAGTCCGGGAACAATGGTGAACAATAGGGCAATCGATCCAGTTGACTCTTTACGCAACATTAGTTTCACGCTTTATTCCGTTATCGTCTATGGAGCCCCGGACTATGGCTCCCACTGGACTATATCTGCTTTCACACCGGCACCCCTCATTGATGAGGATGGTAGCTGGTTACCCTGGTCGAATGAAAAAGAGGATCTACCTACAAGGGCGTCAGCTCTGGAGAGCTAATGGCGGCCATCCAGCACATGCTGCCTTGCATGGTGGTCATGGTTGCCCAAAGGATAGGCCCACCGCCGAAAACTGTGGATTGACGTCAGGAAGGGCATCCGGTCAATTATCTTTTGCGCCAATAAATCCTCACACAGCAGTATTGCTGAGTCAGAGATGTATCCGGCCACCCACGGGGACAAACTGGATTTAAAACTTTGCTTTAACTAACTAAACTGTACCACTTACGACCATTAATTTTGCAGTTATAGGGTAAGAATGATAAAATGGTAACAAAAAAATAAATCTCAATTTGTACACCCCCGCACTGATATCAGTGATCCGGAACATGCCTATAGAATAGAAGTTCGTACTTAAGGCTTTAAGTACGAACCTGGAGTACGGAGTCAAAGTGACGTACCTATCAGGTATATTTATATTTATTGACATCAGTGATCCGGAACATGCCTACAGAATAGAAGGGTGCAAGATTTGTTAAAATTCATATTATTCTTTGGTGTCCAAAGAAGTCCGTTTTGACTTAATCATAAAACACTGCCATGCAGATCGATCGTCTAGTACTCTAGTTTTCATGATAAGCGATCCGTGCGGTTATTTTACCATATCGTGTGTTTCACCAACAGGCGTGTGCCAATAAAAGGACCATCTTCTTTCGGTCAAGTAAGGATTCAAAACTTCTTAACCATCAAAATGAGTGGTAGAATTGGAGACCTCAGTGATGACCAAGCCGAAACGCTGGTTCAGGTAAATACTTACATGTATTACGAAGAAGAAGAAAAAAACGAATGTTGAATGTGTTTTCATTATTGCTCGGTTTTGTTTGTCTGTGGTAATCGTGTGCGTGTATGTACGCGTGTTCGCTGAATATGGTTTGTTGTTTAAGTTTAAGAACGCTTGGAAGGATATTATAAAGGAAAATCGTGGTGTAATTTATCTCTTACGTTTTCATAGAAGTAAGGAACAGACATCTGCACCTTAGAAATACTATTCAAAACGTTATAATTGTAAAGTATATAGGAGTATGGTAGTCATCTGCGCAGACGTGATTCAAACTAAACAAAACAAATGAGTCCAAATGAACCCTCGTCTACAGAGTGTGTCAAAATGCAACATTCAGATATTATTTTTTGAAGGATAAAAAAACGCTTTGAAGAAAAGCGATATAATTCTATCGGTAGAACCATTCCTTAGCTATATAAAATTTCTTCCCCAATAAATTTGGAGGAATTTAAAGGAAATGAAAACCAAATTACGAAAGCATGTCAAATTCACGTTGGGATACTCACTCTCTCTGTTGGGAAGCAGTTAAGGGTAATGAGAAGGGCGCACTCTTAACCTATTGGAACGATTGACAAGCCATTTGCATTAGGCCATCCTACTTGGAAGATTATTTGCCAAAATTGCATCTCTTCTGCTTAATCGAACTTTGCAAATTCTGTTTAACACACTGTTCTAGTCTCCAAAGTTACAAAAACATGGTATTATTCGGAGTGGTATAAATCGGTTTCGCTCGGTCGGTCCACCCAATTCACATAGCAGGAACCTGTTATAACTGGTAAATGCTATTGCTATTCAGCAGGTACTGACTGGTACCTGCTGAATAGCAATAGCATCAATAGCAATAGCAACAAATCGAGGCACGACGTGTTAATTACGACGTCACACCATGCATAATACATGTGGTGTGATCTATTCCAACCAATTACTGCTCGGGGTCATGCATGTACATTCAGTGGAAACCCGGAAATAGCAATGCGCTATGGCACGAGGTTCCGATAGCCCATGTGAAGTGGATGAACAACACGGAATATCGGAACTAGCAAACTGTGTAATGGAACAATGTCATGGATGGGAAATATTTTGTGAAGTGTATTTTTACCTTGTGTATATTCCCACTGTCAACAGCATAAAGACGATGTCAGTACTAAACCACTGACATTTACGCTAATATGGACTTCGATCTATTGCAACACAAATTGAACTACGTGTCTAGGAAATTATTATAGAATGAAATGTAATTTGAGATTTTGGCCCAGGGCGAATCTGTTTGACCTTTCTGTGCTTTGGTATAAAGCTATACAAATGACCCAACCAAGGTTAATTATATTAAGCAGTAGCGCGCTTTTTAGTATGATCTAACAATGATGTATGTATTTATTAATCTTTTACCTGGAGATGGCCAGCGAACGGCAGTGTTGAAAAAAAAACCCATGTGCGCTTGGCCGGATTCGAACCGGCGACATTCGTATTACATGCACGACGCTCTAACCGACTGAGCTATCAAGCAGGGTCGGTAGAAGAGCGATAGATATCATCTATAGGTGTTAGGTTCGAAAGGTGTCCTTCGCTTTCCTAGCGGATAGCATCAGAACTGTATATTTAACATATACGATTATATTTGTTTTGAAATTAAACTACTTAGTTCTCCTGGTAGACAAGGATGTATGTATTTATTAATCTTTCCCTGGAGATGGCCAGCGCACGGCAGTGTTGAAAAAAAAACCCATGTGCGCTTGGCCGGATTCGAACCGAACTGAAAATGTGCAAAATGTTTAATGCAAGACCAACGTAAGTGCCACTTACGTTGGTCTTGCACTGAAAAAATGTTTGAAATCAGTATTTTCTAGTTAGTGCAAGACCAACGTAAGTGCCACTTACGTTGGTCTTGCACTGAAAATGTGCAAAATGTTTAATGCAAGACCAACGTAAGTGCCACTTACGTTGGTCTTGCACTGAAAAAATGTTTAATGCAAGACCAACGTAAGTGCCACTTACGT
Source organism: Ophioderma brevispina (assembly GCA_023653785.1). NCBI lineage: Eukaryota > Metazoa > Echinodermata > Ophiuroidea > Amphilepidida > Ophiodermatidae > Ophioderma > Ophioderma brevispina. Next base: position 117,818 of record JAMKCH010030607.1, on the reverse strand, counting down.
TGGTCTTGCACTGAAAAAATGTTTAATGCAAGACCAACGTAAGTGCCACTTACGTTGGTCTTGCACTGAAAATGTGCAAAATGTTTAATGCAAGACCAACGTAAGTGCCACTTACGTTGGTCTTGTACTGAAAAGGGGCAAAATTGCTCAATGCAAGACCAACGTAAATGCCACTTACGTTAGTCTTGCATTAAGCAGAAAAAGCGAATTGCACATACGTTATCTTCTTTTTCTAGTTAAAACTATTTTAATCACTTGCATATCTTCACACATAGTTTAAATTATGCGCAAATATCTCCTCCTTCAAAATTCACCAAAAACTCAATTTCTACAAAAATGTCAGTTACGTTGGTCTTGCATTCAGCCGACGATTTCCTCCATTTTGATGGAGTAAGTAGGGGACGAGGTTGTCGATCGGGTCACGCACATAGAGATAGAGTAATAAAAGGCTAGAGGTCGGACGGCAATCAGCGAGCTCACTGGTGGACGCTAAGTTAGATGTTTACCGCCCAAGCCCATTATAACTAAAATTACAGTACGGAAAATGCACTTTCTCGTTGATTTCCCCAGGCGACTCTCGTTTATAAAATGACCATTAGATATTAAAGAACATCGTCAGTAATGTGGTTTGTCCAGAAGTTTACCGTCGCAAAGATCAGGCACGGTGTTTTTTGCAGATTTCCAAAATGGCTTCCAAAATATCGTGGGCTATAGCATGTTCGCAGTTGCTATGACGAGTGTGACGTATTTAACACAGTAGAAGTGCGCAGTTGAAATAATTTGATTTGTATAGAACTTTGACCTCGGTAAGTGCAAATACAGCGTCCGCCTGCTCGTTCGTTTGTATTATTGGTAATCAGCGAAAATAAGCGTGTTCGTGCCCATTCTAAAGAAATAACCGGGAACAGTCCAGAGGCCTTGGTCACGCACCTTTAATATCATATTGAAGGAGGTAGTAGTGTTAACTGTAATTACTAGTTAAAATATGAATTATGAACGGTACAAACAAGAAAACAACGTTATATTTAATAAAGACTGTTTAAACCCGATTTCCATGTGCCTTTTGAAAAGTTTTGGGTGAAGTTGCCAAATTTAACAGACTTGCACTATTTCAACACAGGAAATCCGCATACTAGGAGTAGCATTGCTTTTTGCAGTTATTACTGAAGATGCTATGATAAAAGTGTTTGAAATAGTTGGGAATATGGAAATACACAAGATTTTATTGCAACTTCATGTTGGTGCACATTTACAATGGTTAACAATTTTGTGTTATAGATTAATGGAGATGTCAAACACCTAACCTTCAATGTCACACACGTGATGTCACACAAGTAATTTAAACATGATGAATTTCGATACTCAGCCACCGAAATCTACAAGTCTGATCACTTCTGAAGCCTTAATTAAATTTTATGGATATTTTACCTTATGGTATGGAAAGCTACAGCTCAATTTTCTTTATACAATTACATTGTTGAACACCATAATAATATTATAATTTGTCATTAATATCTTTTCTATGTTAATGGTACTGTACACAATGGTGTTTCTCCCATTCTGTAAAGCCACTATTCTTTCTTCCTTCTTGCAACCTTTAACTTCTCCTTAACGCTTTGACCTCTAGGAGACCAAACTCATGTACTCATAATAATGTATGGGGTGCCAGCTATAGAGTGTGTGCTATGTTTTGGGGTAAAATGTCACGTGAGAGTCCCAATGGTCCAAATTGTTCAATTATTTTTTTTAAAAATCGAGTAATTCAGTTACAAGCAATAACATTGATCGTGTGTTATTCGAAAGACCCATGTTTAGTATCTATATGGCTCGGTCACTTTAGCCGATTATTCGCTAGACTGCTCAAAACTGGTTCCGATTGGCCATTTTTTTTTTAAATCGCGAGCAGTTTTTCTTTTTTCTTGTGTAGTTTTGGCAAGATACGGGACTGTCATGTGCAGTCTTGCCTTGTAGGGAACACGTGGCGAATTGGAAAAACCCGCCACGATTTTTTTCTCGCAGCCTAAAAAATCGGAAAGGTCGGCATGAACACATGAGCGGTTTGGAAGCGGAAGCCGATGAGTTGGCGTGCATCATGAGTGGTTGTGTGGAGTTGGAATGTGGTCGGCAATGACTGCTACAAGCGGGTGAGAAGATGCAAGACAACTAGACATGTTAAATCCGCGATTACACTCGGCAACCGAAATAGAGGTTCGGCCGACATGTAATCTTGACAGCAGCATGTCACAGCTTTTGCTGTCGTGTTAAAGTCTGCGACTCGACTGATCGCGGACTGAACAAGTGGGGCAACGCCGATTAAACATGCTTGAACTTGTTCATTTTATGATGGTTTTGCCTACTGGCAGAAAGTTCGAGAATGATAGAAAATGGTAAAATTGTGGAAGTTTCAACATGTCAAAAGCACGATTTGAGAAAGTAAATGTGGTTGGGTAGTGGGAAGAGTTCGGATAAGGGCTGTCTTCTGTGTGACTGTAACTTGAGTTAGCACGCATATATTCATGAGTGGGTGTATGCCGTTGGAAGGTGGTCGCAATGAGTCTTCGGAGCGGCGCAACTGGATTATAGTAATTAGCCTCATCACCTCAAAAGTTGTTCTCAGCCGTTGTGGACTCGTGTGTAGTGGTTATCGTCTCTGATCTTTCTTTCTTTCATTGATAGGTTCTTCTTTATAGGAAAACGGCCATTTCAAAATACTTTAATGTGGATATGTTGCGTACAATGTTTAAAATAGATACTATACTAATAGATATATAATATATAGAATAATCTAGATTAGATAGATATATAATATTATATCTATAGAGATGGTGTTTTCAGGTTGTACTCGAAAAGCACATATGAGGTTTTGCTCTTAGAGGTGAAATGCACCTATGAGGTTTTTCCTACCCAACGACGATAATTATATATATATATATATATATATATAGATATATATCTATTTATCGTCGCGGGGCGGGCAAAAACCTAATATGTGCAGGTTGACTTTAAAAGCAAAAAACCTCACATGTGTATAAATGGTTTACATGACAAACACCTATAGTTAACATTTCAGAGAGACACCCAAAAAATGAATTTTTGCTGTAATGTATTCACTAGAAGGTTGAAATCTAAAGATATTAGGTCATTATTTACTCCAGATTCTGAAATAAAGTGACAGATTGATTTTCTATCATATTTGGCATGCAAACCAAGATAGAACCCGATGTGACCAAATGCACATATGAGTTTTAGCACTGGGGCCAACTTTTTACAGTGAAGGTTTTGTTTTCGACATGAGAAGTTACAGATGAGGGTTTGTCCACGCCCGCGACGATATATATATAGAGAGATATATATATATATATTATATATATAGAAGATATATATATAGATTAATAGATATATAGATTATTATTATTATTATAGATATCGTTCGCCCCACATCAAATACGGTCGTATCTGACATTTTGAGTTTTTGAGATATTTTGAAAATGTACTATAATGTTATGAGTCTGTACATGCATAAAGTTACAATCTTGAAGTGAAATAATTAGGAGAGATTAATTAAGCATTTTGATCTTAGCTAAAAATCCGCATATCGCGATTTCACATACTGTTTCTTATGTTTCTATTTACACGTGTAATTCAATAGGAGTATAATTAACGTTGTTCGTAAAACAAGCTGTTTAAGCTTTTCACATACAGATCTATGTGCTTCGTATCTGCATCGTGCGTGAACATTTCGTTTTTCAACATAGTGATCTATCTGAACGTATTCAAATATAACGGTGACATTAGCATTTCAATCCAGACTTATGACTTTGTAGCTTTATATAAGGAATATAATTGCACTTTCAAAACTCAGCAAGTTAAAACTTAAACTTCAGAAATGTTTTCTTCATAATGCAAAAATAAAAGTACTTTGTAATGTTTTAATCCCATAGTAACAATAACATGAAAATCTCCCGGAGAATTTCAATGGCGATTTTCTCGAAAACGGCATTTCGTCAGATATGGAGAAAGGATGTGATGTGGGAGGAAGTTATATATTCATCCCACCCCCCCCCCCACCCCCCCCCCCCCCCCCCCCCCCCCCCCCCCCCCCCCCCCCCCCCCCCCCTCCCCCCCCCCCCCCCCCCCCCCCCCCCATTTAAAACACTTTATTCAATTTAAACACTCCCCACATTGAAGTAATAAAACCTCCTGTATATGTTTATTGTATTAGATTCCATATGGTTTCACTGCCAACTTAACATATGCATAGTTTACAAATCCCGGGGGTACTCAGGTATGATAGTATGTACCTGCATGATAAACTCCCCCAAAAACACCCATTTTTAAATAAAAATTTTACCTTAATTTCAAGTTACAATACCCTCCAAACTACATGTTAAAAATGACTCTTAAATAACGGCGTTGACGGTTAGCAGGGATCAAAAACGTGCCAAATTAATGTAAAAAAGGGACTCGAAACGTGTTCTAAAATGATGTAAAAAAAACGCCCCCCCCCCCCACACCCCCTGATTTTAACTGTTGGGTGTCCCAGCTGCCAGTCAAAACGCTGTTATTTTAATGAACATTTGTAACAGTGGTAGAACACTGTGAAAACATAGTTAGGCTATCGGGATTACAATTTTTAACCGTTTGCTCTTCTATACTTTTTTTATTCATTATGTAAGCATGTTTAATAACAACATGTTTAGTGTGTGAATGGCAGTGTTTATCAATTTGCATTTGCAATTGACATGCATATTAGGTTTTTAAACAGGTTAACAAAAGTGAAGGCAGAAAAATATTCATTACTAAACTCACTTTCTAAAGTGAAATTTTTATATTAAGTTGCTAAAACCCACGTCAAGTTTCATTGCTAAATTGTAACCTTTTACCCTATTGTATAAGTACTGCATAAGCACTTTTCACGCTTGTTTATGCTTGCGGTTTGTTTATTTAGGGGTTCACCGTGTGTGCGCTATCATAATTGAGTACCCCCGAGTTTATGCCCTATATGACGCGAGATCAAGCCAAGGTACAACGCAGTACCGATATTTTATCGTCTTAATTAGACCTAGCTTTTTGTTTATTTGAACACCCTATTGTCACTGTGAATCTTTCATAGGAGGGGACGAGTTGGAAACTCGTGAGAAGCAAGCCGCAAAGATAGCTAAGGTATATATTAAATTATTATTTGAGATCAGTAGAATCCTAAGTTGACTAAATTGGACGAACTATTTGCCTTCATAGTATTTATGAGTTTAAACAAGTAAAAAAACACCCCCCCACCCCCCCCCCCCCAACCCCCCCACACCAAGCCCCCCGCCCCCCCCCCCCCCCCTTGTTGTTTTTGCAGTTAAAGAAGCATTGAAGGATGTTTTTTTGAAAGAAAAACCTGACGTTATCATCTTCTGGCGGTTTCTTAGAGGTGAGAACAGGGGGGGGGGGGGCCACTTGTCATTAAAGTTGGAAGTGATGCGTGAACAAGGAAAACGCTTAAAAAGGGCATCTTTTTTGCCAACAGGCGATGTACGCGCGTACATTGCTCAGGGTGTCAAAAACGCAAATGTGGAAAAAAAGGGTATGTTTTTTTCTAAACCCTGAAATTGTGATGTAGTGTAATACTCAAATAAGCAGAAGATAAAACATTTTGAAAGATAGCAAGATAATAAAGGTAATTAACGACAAAGGCATTGTTTACTTGTTTCGGGTAGCCAAAACTGACAAAAATCACCTCTTTAGTGTAGAAAATTAGACCACAAATACTTGTTTAGGGTATACTTTTTAGTCGGTGGAAATACTTTGTTTAGGGTGGATTTTGGGAAGTCAATGTTCACGCTCATATCCCCACCTTTGAAACAAGTGCCCCCCCCCCCCGGGTGAGAACCAAAGAACAAGGAAAAGGGACATGGTTGTGTGATGTATTAAAATTATATTCAGTTACGATGATTTGAATGGGCAGATTATTGTTTTCGTCGTGTGTTGTTTGTTTTGTTTTTGTTTTTGTTTTTATTCTTGACTGATGATTGGTAATTATTCGACTCGCTTTTAAAACAAATCTTTATCGGACGCATAACCCCCGCCAGCCGCGTGCAAGTGGCTGTAAGGCTGCTACAACTAACACGGGGATCCGTCTGCTCATTCAGTCCACGGTAAGGGTATTTAGCCGGCTGACAATGTTTTCAGTTTGTAGACTTAAGGACCCATCTTTTTCACATGCGGGGACAATTGAAGATTAATTATTAAAGAACAATTACAGATGTTGAATCTTAAAAAAGGAATTTTATTATGGGAATAACAGCCAATTTTTGGAAAAAAATAAACGATTGATGACGTCACGGCATTGATGGTGAGTATTTTGCTTTTCGGGGGACCCATTCAGGTAAATGACGTCGATATCCCAAATTGGAAAAAAACAACCGATTATCGTCATAGTACGTAGGTTTTTGAATCTGTAGGAAAAGGTAAATTTGTACTGTGTAGACATAATAAAACGGTGTCTTTTGGAAAAAAAAATAATAGCCACTTTCGGCAGAGGGCCATATGTACAGACCTTGATTTAACCTGTCGCGATTTATATAATCGGTCGCCCCCGAAGAGAACACTGATATCTGATACCTGAACGTGACATGTACTGACACGGACACCAAACTATTCATCTCGTTACCGTTTATAACTACCCAATACGGAAAGCAGCAATCATTCTGTATCTCTGTTGTCACATGCCGTAATCGTCAAGATGTAAGACTATACATGTGGTTCTGTACAGGGAGGGTCGGACACGATTGACTCGATTTGGATTGGGATTTCCAAACGGTAATTTGTGAAACTGCTACATGCATTTACTCTGGCCAAGGCCTCGGTCCAGTGAATTAAAAAAATCATCTCTTAAACCTTTGTTTTCAAAAGATCTTAGTAATATCATGATAAATTAGCCAAAAAAATATGAAGTTCACATCAATCAGCTTCTGTCTAATTACCTGGCAGAACTCAAAACTCCAGAAACTTCCCTGCAAAGTAATATCTATCAAAACAAATACCTTGAACATACGCCGCCAGGTACAGGAGCTATGCGCCTTGTAGCCATGGGCACGATACACTCTAATATCAAAAACAGCCCTATTATAATTTTATACACCCCACAAACCATGGACTCTGGGTCGTGTTTTTAAGGTGATGTTGTTTGACACTGAACATTATTTCAAAAGATTTACTCTTCATTCAGTTAATTATTTATGTTATTATTGCTCCAACTTCTTATTCGTATGGTACATTATAATGTAGTCGTCAGTTGATTTGAAGAAGCAGAGTCGATGATTCGTGAGGTAAGCTTCAAAACACGTTACGTTAATGTTAAGAAATTGATAATATGCGTAGATAGTTTTCCGTTATGGCAGAAGATATAGTCCCCGGGACTCTCAGTCGCCTACAAAGGTGGACATAGGGCAATCGATTCTCTTCAGCAACATTAGTTTCACGCTTTATTCCGTTGTCGTTATAGGACGGACTATGATCGATGGGAACTATATCTCCTTCACACGGTGTAAAAGGGATATAGTCCACTTGGAGCCATAGTCCTGAGCTCCATAGACGACAATGGAATAAAGCTGAAATTATATTGCGTGAAGAGTCCACTGAATCAATGCCATATACTTCAAGTTGCATGTGGACTACGAATCAGGGGGACTATAATCTCTTGCACATGGTACTTCATTGACTTCAACCGCACACAAAGAAAAACCCCCAAAAGAGCAATACTGGCATTAAAAAAAAAACTATCGCAGTATTCATTTCTGCTCCGTTGCGTTTGGGAAGTTTAAAAATAGAATTGTTTCCCCAGTAAATCGGTCCAAACAAAATCTCGGATTTTTTCTTCAGTTCGCATTTAATTACCTTTTTTAAAAAAATTGTGAATATTTGCATTATTTGCGTTTAAATCCGAAGGAGAGAAACTTTCAACCAGTGCCTACTTTGGGGAAAGAGCAGCCTGGGAAATTGTTTCGAAAGCTACAGCTTAAAGCCACTATCAGTCATTTTTTTAAAAAAATTCAAAATGCACATTTTGTCTCTAAATTGCTAGTGTTAGGACATATCAACAACAGACACCAAATCATTTTAAAGCGATCTTGAAGATGCCATTTACGCCTGTTTCTAGACCTAAAAAAAGTCGGATCCGACTTTTATTAGTAAACAAAGCATAAAAATCGTCACTGCTTGAAAAATACGACGTGTTACGCTTCCAGGGGTCTTTAATACAACAATTTCCAATACAACAGTGCAAAAATGGACTTCGATGAAAAATAGGGGGCGCGATTTGTTTATTTTTTTTTTAAATCGCTGATAGTGGCTTCAATATTGTAGTGTAGATTTAGTGCTTATAAAATATATACAGCCTCTAATAACATAGTTTTCATTATAAAATAATTAAAAAATCAATTAAATACTATTTTGTTATGAAAATAATTGTAAAATGATGTGTATTTTAATTGTGCAAATATTTCCAAATATGGATCTAAATTTTGCATTGAATAAATATCGTGCCCATGATTGGAAAAGATAAATCCATTTTACATTGTACTACAAATCCTTGGCCAGTTTTGTGATCATTCACTATAATTCATTGGTTGCCTTGTTGAGAGAGAAAATATTATTTGCATAAATGTTCGACAGTTGTATTCGCTCTACACAAAGCATATGTCCTTGTGAGAGGTTAAATAACCGGAATGTCTAATATCCATTTGGTCTAATGCCCATCTAGTCTAATGCCCATTTTGTCTACTACATTTTGGTCTCATAACCAGAAACACCATTTGGTCTAATTCCCATTTGGTCTAATATCCATCTAATCCAATATCCATTTGGTCTAATATTCATTTGGTCTAAAAACATTTGGTCTAATACACAATTGGTCTAAAAGCCATCTGAATGGGTATTAGACCAAATGAATATTAGACTAGCTGAATATTAGACTGAATGGATATTAGACCAAATGGATATTAGACCAGATGGATATTAGGCCAAATGGGTATTAGACCAGATGGATATTAGACCAAATGGATATTAGACCAAATGGAATATTAGACCAGATTGGTATTAGACAATTGGCATTAGAACAATTCGGTTATAGACGATGTGGATATTAGATGATATGAGTTTTAGACCAGATGAATATTAGACTACATGGCTATTAAACTAAATGATTATTAGCCTAAATTGTTATTAACTTAATGGTATTAGACCAATCGGAGTTAGACATAATGGCCATTACACCAATTGGGATTAGACCAAATGGCAAGTCAGCGATTATGATTAGGTCTTTTCTCTGTTCTCTGTCGTAGTGCGGTGTCAAACCACTTCGTTGCCAAGGGTGGCGGAAACATCAGAGTGTCCTGCAAAATAATTAGTCAATCTTCTACAAGTTAGTACTGTGAAACATCGTTTTAACTTAAAGCAATAATAGCACATTTTTTGGAAGAGCGCCCCAATTTTTCAAAAATTTTGAGATTTTACACGGTTGCATTGGTAACTGGCTGGTAAACTATACATGTGAATGGTTAAGCTCGAAAATGTCTATGTGTCGCAAACGAAGGAATTTTGTCGGCTGCTGGAAACGGCCTTCCAATATGAAATAGCCGGGAAATAGCGCCATGTACGTGTCTACGCTCATCCATTAGTTGTTTTATTGGTTCAGGCGAATCAAGTTAGAGGTCATTTTCTTGAGGTAGCACTATTTCATCATGGACGAACCCAAACTTAGCATTTCCAGCTCTGCAGTTAAGTACAATCTGGGATCCCAATTCCAATTACAAAAGCGCTTGTTTTATGATAAAAACATATTTTTGAGCATTCTCGTTCGCAGACAATTACCAACAAAACTGTGCAAAAATATCAAATTTTGAAAATTGGGGGCGCTCTTCAAAAAATGTGCTGTTATTGCTTTAAGTTGATGAAAATGATGTTTTATGGCTCATGTGTAGAATATTGACTAATTTAGTTTTAAAATGGGGTCTCCTATAATGCTTTTTACAAATTTTAGGGAGAGGCAAAGGAAGTCTCAAAATGTAAGGGACCCAGGGGAAAATTTGCCCATACTGATTATTCTGAGGAATTACTCATGCAAAAAACAAGTTTGACATTTCATCTTGTAATAAAAATGGCTCCCAAAAGGGTTATCTAAGTTTATTTTGCCCAAAGCCCTAAAAGCGTGTGTGTTTTTGAGTCAAAAAGGGTATGTGCTACCTGGAATTGTTATTTCTTGTATTGCCTGTTAGTTCATTTTATCGTTCATTTATCTGTCGATAAAACATTGAAAACATTTTAAAATATCATTGTGATGAAACGCAATTTTAAATCATATATGCATAAAATATAAACGTGTTAATTTTCTTACTTTCCTTTTTTGGAATTATAAGGATATAGAGTGGCGGCAAAAGATGGACATTGAAAAATTTGTGGCGGAATATGATCCTCCAGAGGTAAGCTTGACTCTACGAATCAAACATTTTCTCTGAGTTTTTAATCTGTACATTCTCATCCTCGCCCCATCCCTAAGTTTAAATAAAGGTCGTTATTATAAGACTTAAAATCGCTCACAGGTAAACCACTCAAACGGAGTTTTAGTACTTTTAAAACACAAATCAAATCATACCATTTTTAAAAGAAAGAGTGGCACATGCTTTCTGTAGCTTTAAAGTGTGATTAAAAAGGGGGAATACGTTAAATGTTGCGAGAAATCATTTAAAATTTGTTGTATTTATTTAAACCGCGATAAATGTTCACTAGGATTAGAATGCTTAGACATTGCACTCTCACAAATGTTAACCCTCGTGTGGGAGATACACCCTGAGAGATATGCTGGGCACTTCTTCTTGACGACTTTCATGTAGACTTTGGACACAATTGGACCCATACAAATTTTCATCAAAACCGTATTGCCATCTCATGAGACAACATCTTTGGGTTTCGACAACCGTACTGACTATACGAAAATGGAACACATTGCTACTGGCTAATTTTTATTTCCTTACTGGAATAAGGTTTATTCCTTACTGGATAATGTTTATTCTTACTGGATAATGTTTATTCTTACTGGATAATTTTATTCTTACTGGATAATGTTTAATTAAATTACTGATACTGTTTAATTCTTACTGGATAATTTTTATCTTACTGGATATGTTTATTCTTACTGGATAATGTTTATTCTTACTGTCATGTTTTTATTCTTCAAGTGCCGAACAACTTCATGGAAGTCTCAGTCCAGCAAAAACCTTGCCACTTCTTGATCATCATGGATAAAGTTTATATATACTTCAGGGGTAACCATTCGACCCGTCTCTTTTTTTCATATCTGCTCTGGCGACGTTTGAAAAGTAAAATGGTCTTATTTTTATTTTACATTCTATTTGGAACAATGTATTTCATGATTGCCGTGTTGGCCAATAGACAGAAATCAGTGCAATCATAAGGGGACTAAAAACGTAAAAGCTAAGCATCAAATAGTGATGCGGTTGGATAAGTATCGTGCTTAACACCAGTCAATTATACCAAATATTGCTTATCAATCCACTGGAAACAAATTTGCCACAAATTACAATCTTAAATTTTCTGGTCCTTTTGTACATCCCAACGTGCTGAACCTAGATTCTCAATCTTTTGTCTCAATGATACACTTAAACATCCAACCCTGCTGAATTGCTAATGCCTTTAATATTTGGGTTTGTTTTGCATATTTCACTAATCCTGATCATATTATATAGAAACCCGGAGAAACTGGCGAGCACAGAATTAAATAAAGACGAAAAATACCGGTCTCGAACCCGAATTTCTCACTATCTAGGCGTGAGAATTACCACCGGGCCACAGAGAGGACTGTGTTATGTGGATACCATAGAAACAAGCGCTAATGTATTTCAGTCTTTATTTCAGCGTGTCAATGCGCCGTAATTATATTATATATTTAGTCCCGATATTGTATTCACATTTGCCCCACACAAATTGCAACAGAACAATTTTGTTGTTAATATCCTCTGAAATAGTCCCAAAAATAATATCTTAAAAGTCTACCAAAGTCAACCTAGTGGAACATGTATAAATAAGGGGGCAACGTTTGTACATGGGTAAAAAAATTAGAATTGTTCGAATTGATTTAAATGCTGTACCATTTAATTGGGCTACTCCTAAGGTTTAAAAAAAGTATCGTTTGCCCTATCTACGCGTTTAGTTTTAGTACAATAGGCTTCATAACAGTTCAAGGTCACCTGGGGTAAAATTCATAGATGTCCGATTTTGATCGGACTGGTTGTAAACTGTTAAATTTGTCCCACTAGAGAGTAAATTTAAATCTGATTCTTTTTTTGAACTTTCTATATAAGAAGTACAGAGCTATGACTATTGATCTCCCATGACCCGTAGCCCCAGTCACCTTTTGCGTTCCAATTATGCAACGCATATTATAGAATGGTTCAACCAGTATATTTCGGTTCTTTACCATTGACCGAACCAATTGAACATCATTTTTATAACGTACCGATATATCTGAAATTTACCCCCATTGTGACCTTGACCTATTTTGACTCATAACTATTGAACTACAACCTGCAGACTGTGGCAAACTATACATTTTTTATCCTGAAATGTACGAACATCGTTGGATCCTTTTGACGCGTTTTGAATACTTTTCATATTTTGACCCCTGTATGCAAATCCTTACCCCCTTAAAAATAGTTTCCACTCCTTTTGCTTTGATTTTAGTAGACTTTTGATATGTTGGTTTAAAGGTATTCTCAATACAATTCTGTTGGAAGTGATTCTGTGCAATTAGTGTGGGTTAGGCAGCATTCATTCTATTTTGACTGGCCTAATTTTTAAGAGGGTGGGCCTATTATCATGATTCTAGGAGAATCTAGACGTCATAGATTCCGCTAGAATCAGAGCGTGGGCCTATGATGCATGAGTCTAGCAGAATCTGACGTCATAGATTCTGCTAAGAATCATGCATCGAGGGCCCACCCCTCTTAAATATATAATTCTGATCATCAGGGAGGTATACATCCCATAGCGTGACGTAGTTTTTTTTTAATTCTAGTTCTTTCAATTTCTGTTACTGGTCTTTAAATTCCCTTATTCCAGCAATTTGTTTTTTGATGATCATATTACGCCTAAAAGTTTACAATTGTTGAAAACTTCCCCGAATGTAGGCTGAGCTTCCTGAGCCAGTCAGCATGGTCAGAGATGATTGTATTACTTATAGCAGTAAGACATTGTTAAGAAACAATTTGTTTCTTGATATGTCTGAATTAGCCAAATAAATAAATAAAGAAAGAAAGAAATAAAGAAATAAATAATGGTTTCAGCCATAGTCCAAAAAGGCTACACTGTTAGAACAAAATTAATCAAGTTGTTTAAAATTTTAAACAAACACTGTTACCCTGGTCATCGCTCAACCTTGTTTAAAAATTGAGCAACTTGTTTAAACATTAAACAACTTGTTTAAACATTAAACAACTTGTTTAAAAGTTTAGGCATCAGTCGTTTAAATTTTTTAAACAAGTTGTTTAATTTGACTTTTAAACAAGGTTGAGCGATGACCAGGGTAAACAGCAGTTGGATAAAGATTGCAAGTTGTTTAAAAATTGTTTAAAACTTATACAACCTTGTTTAAAGCCACTATCAGCGAAAATGTAAACAAATCGCGCTCCTATTTTTCATCAAAGTCTACTTTTTGCACTGTTGTATTGGAAATGGTTGTAGTAAAACCCCTGTAAGTGACTAAGCTTAACGCGCCGTATTTTTCAAGAAATTACGATTTTTCTGCATTGTTTACTAATAAAAGTCGGGATCTGACTTTTATTAGCCAACAAAACAGCCGTAAATGACATCTTCAAGACCACTTTAAAATGCTTTAGCGTCTGTTTTTCACAAAGAACAGTAATATAAGGTGTTGATATGACCTAACACTAGTAATTTAGAGACAAAATGGGCATTTTGAATTTGGAAAAAAAATGACTGATAGTGGCTTCAAGTCAACATGTTATAACAAAAAACTAAACAATGTTGTTTAAAACTTAAACAACGTTGTTTAAAACTTAAACAACAGCACTTTAAACAACTCTCTTTTTAAACAGCAAAATTTTAAACAGTGTTCTAACAGTCTAATTATCATCTACTTGCAGGTGATGAAGAAGTACTATGGTGGAGGTTTCATTGGTTATGATAAAGAAGGAGCGATCCTGTGGCTTGATACGAGTGGCAAACGGGATATCAAAGGTCAGATATATTTTAGTAGGCCTACTATATAGTACCTAGTACTTTTTTGTCTCGTTTTTTGTTTGTTTGTGTGTTTGTTTTCCTCTTCCTTTTCAAAATTCGATTTCGAATGATTCCCAGTCTTATTAAAGAAACGGACTAGACGTGTTTGTGCACATCATTTTGTACGTCTATCTCTTGTTCCATTCCTGACTACTCGCAGACCATCTTTTAAAATCCACATTTAAGCTAATTTACACATTCATTCTGATTTGGAAATACCCATTTGACTCTATGATAAAGTCATATTAAAGGTCACTTAGAAAGCACAGGATGATTTCTCAGCCGATTAACCCTCGTCTAACCAAGGGGGGGGGGGGTAGGGGGTGGTTCCACCCGCCCTAGTGAACTTTTGCTCCGGTTGCGCGCAATTCAAAAGCTTTCGTAAAAAAGCTCTAGTATCGTCCTCTCACCTTTCCGGTTCATTTTTTAGCGAAAAAAATGCTACGGTAGCACCTTCACCGGGGTTTCGGGTTGGCCGACAAAGTAGAAGGGTGGGGGGGGGGGGGGATGTGGCCACCAAGGATATTTTATGGTTCATTTTTGAAAATATTATGCAAGTATGACTCTAAAACTATACCGTTATGTAAACGCCAATTGCCTCATTTAGAGCTGAAACATGAAAAATCCGATATCCTACGTTTTTAGGCAAAATTGGATTTCGCCAATTTTCTGGGAAACTGCCAAATTTTGCCAACTCGCGAACTTGATTACGTCATTGTGACGCCATACTCGGTATGATGGACTTATTGTGGTGCAATGGAAAAGAGGAGGACCATTATCCACTGGTATCAAAATCATAAGAATCGGGTGCTTTAAAACAAATTCTTGGGGAACCCCCCGGTAAACGTGTTACCAAAAAACGGCTTGTTAAGACGAGGATTATTTTTTTAAAACGTTTTTATTGAAAGCCTGGTAACATTGTATTGATATCTCAAAGCACAAGGTTAGCGATAGGCAAGTCCGAAGAAGCTGGGAGACTGGCTTAATCTGACCAGTCTTCAAGCTGTGTCTTCTTGTAACAGAATAACTAAATCATGTTCCTAGTTTTTTCAGGTTTTGCTTTCAATATAATCCACAAACATCTAATAAATAAATAAAAACAATACTCACAAACAGTTTATATTAGTTATGAACAAAAATCTGTATAATTAATTAACTCAATAGAGAATCACTGAGTATACAGTACAAAAATACTATTTTGAGGCGTATCAAATTTCGAGACACCAACATGGATGAAGCCGTCCATCTTTGACTCATTTATACACAATCACGACATTACCAATCAGTCACCCAGCGCAGCCGAGAGTTATTTAACACTATTTAATTAATGTAATCTGATGGGCGCGCCCTTTTATATCACCAAGCGCCTACCATTTAACAATGTCTAAATAAAAGTGAATATTTGTTTATATACCGATTTTAAATGTTTGTCATATGGAAAAAACGGTTAGGACCGTGCCTCGGAAATAGCACAAGGCCTTTGGAAGAAGTGCGAAAATCAGGATGATTGATGATGTGAGTCGTAGTCTTTGTTGAGTTGAGGGAATGCCGTCGTACGTAAAGAGACCAAATCTGATATAGCTGACAACCCCCTTGTTAAACCGTGTTACGAAAAGGCTTGGTAAGACGAGGGTTAAGTGAAACATTCTTGGTGTCTTTCAATCTAAAGTTCCCGTGAAGTTTTTCATGACTACAAAAACACACACACAAAAAAAACAAAAAACAAAAAAAAAAAAAAACAGATACGTTTACAGAAGATAATAGCATATTTTGTACTATCAATAGACTCGTCGAGCATTCATCCTGCTAAACGCCTTCAGTCTACATGGACGAGAATTGCATCATTCTGTTAATGTTAACCCTTTAAAGGTATAATTGCAAGGAAAAAAGATCCCCAAAAACCATACTTCAGTGATTTGTGAATAAGACTTAAAAAATAAGTCAAAAAATCAATGTCGTCACTACAATCTCTCGCAATTGTGGTTTAAATGGTATGCACAAATAGTAACAGAAAAAAAAAAAAAAAATCTGCAACCACCCCCCCCCCCACTTTCGGGAGAGAATCGCAATAGGCCTAGCACGACGCAGAAATATCACAGAACTGATTTTGGTACCTATATAGATAGCTTTAATACGTCACATTGACGTCATATTGACGTCGCAATGCTTAATACTAAAGGAAAGAAGATACTCTAAGCTATCCTGTCGGACCAAATTATATAGGAATTACGGATGGTTCCATGTTTTAGGAAAATTGAAGGGCTAGGTAGGGGTAATACCCCATTTCGGGTTATTGTGTTGTTACCAAAGTGGCTAAGTAGACGTGGGTTAATCTTGGTCTATTGCTCTCTTGTTTTTTTTTGGGGAAATTAAAAAAAATCATAAAATTATTGACTGATGTGCGTTCGTTGTACTGATTTCAAGCCGATGTCATGAATTACAGCGAAATCCTACATGACGTATTGACACAGTTGTCAATATGAAGGCGATTCTCCTTCAA
The DNA here is from genome assembly GCA_023653785.1 of Ophioderma brevispina. NCBI lineage: Eukaryota > Metazoa > Echinodermata > Ophiuroidea > Amphilepidida > Ophiodermatidae > Ophioderma > Ophioderma brevispina. The sequence continues at coordinate 101,020 of JAMKCH010030607.1, read as the reverse complement.
CAGTGGCGTAGCTAATGGATGTGGCACCCGGGGCAAGATATTAAGTGGCGACATAATTATGGAGTCTCCTAGTGCTTCGGGGCTACGCCGGGGTTCCTATGCCCACCTGGATAATCAAGAGGTTTGCTTGATTCAACGCTGTACATCATCACGTCCATCGTTAACATGTCCATGGGAGAGGGATTTGTATCATCTTCTATGAAATCTGTTGTGATAAAGCATTTGCTCAAGAAAGATATCTTGTCTGTAACATCTTAAAAATACCGACCTGTCAGCGACCTTCCTCTTGTCTAAACATGCTAAAGTTATTGAGCGTGTTGTAGCGAAGCAGCTGAAGCAATATACGGTATGTCTGATCATAACATGCAAGAACCTTTCCAATCGGCATACAAACCGACACAACGGATACAGAATCTGTTTCGTTGATCGTTCACAATGATATTCTGTGGGCAATAAACAACAAAGGTTCACGTTGCTGTTCTCGTGAGATCATGAGCATGCATTTGACACCACGCAGTGCTACTTTTCAGATTGCAACATTACCTGAATAACTGGTACCACCTTGAATTGGTTTAGATCATATTTCTCCGATCGGACACAATGTGTGCACATAAACGGAAAGTTATTTGCTTTAAGTCTTCTTCTATACGGTGTACAACAAGGATCTGCCCTCGGGCCATTGTTGTTTTCCATTTACATTCTTCCTCGTGGAGACATTATTGGCCGTCACGGAAATTACACATCTATGCGGATTTATGTGTCAGTCTGTCCAACAACTACTAGTGGCATTAAAGAGACAATGGCACATTTGAAAAATAGTGCGCCCTCAAGATTTTTCAAAATTGATATTTTTGCATGGTTGTAAAAGTTTTATATGCATTAGCACTCACCTGAAACGTTTAAGACCAAATTAGCGTCCTTGTGGTAACAGAACGATTTTATAATTAATGTCGCCGTCGACATTAATTCAGCAGACGACGGAAATGGCGTTTAACACAAGAAAACGCACGCCGTATGCATGTTTTCCCGCGGCATGCACCCTGTTTGACCGGTCTGTGACGTTTGTGGTTTTAGTATCAATGAGTACGAGTCTATAATATTCATGTAATATACATATTTGTTGATTAAAGTTATGGAAAAGTTATGTGTAACATGTATCTCTATTCTTCCAATGGCCTAGACTATCATTTGAGAGCAAATTGAAGAAATTTCATATTTTGTGAAAATGTGCCAGTGCCGCTTTAAGCATTAAGTGAATATTTAGTAGAACGAGTAAAATAGTGTGAAATGTGCACTCAAAAAGGAGGGACGTTTACTTTAAGCGAGTGAATGTCCACTCTCTAAAAAGTTAAATGTAGGACAACACATTTTAGAGTGGTGTTTACTCTCACTCTTTTTGGAGTGAAAGTTCAGTGATTTTCTCTCTTTTTGGAGTGAATTAACCAACACATGAAAACTAATTATTGAGTGGTTTACACTCTTTTTCGAGTGAATTAAGATTCACTCGTTTTTCACTCTTTTTACATTTAGAGAGGATCCATAGTGCTGAAACAAATGTGTTCAGAACACATGGGAATCCACCATAGCCAGTTGAACTGTGACAACCTTTCTGTAATTGCCACATCCTGGCGTGATGCGTGCGCGCGATGCGCCTCTCTTTGGTTATGTTAAATATAGGCGAAAGAAAGGATTTACTTCGTCCCTCAAACAAGCCAGAGCTAGAGACGTGGCCGTCCCGAAACCCAATAAACCCCCGCATCATGCCAGGATGCGGCAATTACGGAAATGATGTATACACTCTCAAGTTCGCGACAACCGGTGTCATGTCAAAAACTCGAAGTTAGTCTAATTTAGAAATCTTGTTTTTTTAAAGGATTGCTATATTCCTGCACAGCATCCGGCTACATCAAATTCCAAATCGAAATGATGGAAAGGATTGTGAGAATGATTAGAGCCCAAAATGAAAAGGTATGATAACACACACATGCATAATATTAAAGACAATATCGGTGATTCACCCGAAAGATTCAAAATATTTGAAACGTGCATAAATAGCTTTAACATATGGTGATATATTCAAGTATGTGAATAAAATGCAAAATGTGCAACAGGAGATTTCACTTATCGGGTGTCACTGAAAAAAATGCAATCTCCGATTTGCATACTGATGTCATGTTTATTTTTCAAAATATATCTGCGTTTAAAAGAGTTTATTTGATAAAAAAACCTATATTTGATACAAAATATATATACACTTCTAATTTTGTAAGGGAGCAAATACTAAATTCAGCTTATTTTTATATTGGAACATACTGAAGCAATTTTCACTTAAATATTTTTTTTTTCTAGTCATAATAAGAACTCGATTGAGTGTCTATTTTTTTTCACTAAATTCACTAAATTTGACCCCATTTATGGATAACTGAAAATCACTTGTTGTACCTTTAATATACAAATTATACAAACATTTTATATATATTTTATAGTTATAAGGTGGTATTTTTGAAACCGAGACTTTCTGTACAACCTATATTGCTCTTTCAATGCCATGTAATAATAACATTTTATAGGAACCAATTTTTATATAGGCTTAAACACCGTAAACAGTCTCAAAGCGCTGTTGGCAATTTTATTACGGCCGCCCTTCTGGAAAAAATCGTCACCCATTCGTTTCGCTTCATCAAGATGGCTGCTCAAAGACATACTTTGCAAGCGCAACATGTTATCAGCATTTTATTGTAATATTCCTCCATAACAGTTCCAACCCAGAATTTTCGCTGGGTCCGACGAGGCAATGAGATCAGTATTGTGCCAGGGACACAAAACACGCTTACACACAGCGGGGCTCGAACTCACTATTTTTTTTAACGGTCTAATGATCACAAGTCATGAGGCGCTTTTTCCGCTGGACCACACTTGCTCTCAACAAAGAGCGATAGTGCAGTACAGTTGGGAAATTACAAGGGCCGATTTTTTGAAGACACAATTGTCTCTCAGCAACTTGCTTGGTTGTATAGCATCTACCGAGAACGTTTCCAACGTTTATTGGACAAACAATAAAAAAAGAAGCATACTATGTTTGCATTTGCTGCTTATGCAAAATCGTTCCCCATAGAATCCATGCTTTTGGGCTGATTCTACAAAATCGGTTGCCATTCCAATCAAAAATTAAAACAAATTAACTTGATTCAAATCTGCTTACGATTAATCGTTTTTATAAGTCAACATTTTGAAGATACTGGATCAATAAATTTACGAACACCACTACTTCGCATATTTATAGCAGGTCTTGCATTATGTAGCTTTTTTAATGTAACCTTTCTCCGATGTGACAAACGTTTATCCATATAATTTTTTACTGATAGCGTCATTATCATCTTCAATTTAGTGTGTGAAACATACCATAAATTGAAATATTTTTCCTTGAAGTATCTCTCTATATCCACACAGACTATGGTTGGGAAGGAATATATTGGTTTCTTGTATACTCACTACGAATAGATGTATTTTTCAAACCTTTGGTGGAAGTATTGTTCTATGATATTTGTACCCCTTTTCCCGTACTTGTATTTCATATACTACCACACAAAACTCTCACAATTGCTGTAACAAAACAATTGGAATCTATCATTTTCAATGTAACTTGAAACGATTACTTATTTAATGAATAATACGAATTCGGTTTTTTTCATTTGTATTAATGGCACTGGATAACGTTGTTCACACAATAGGTTTCTTAGAGATAAGTTTAAGATCAAATCGATTCAAACACTCAATAATAAATTCATTTTTATGTACTTCTTTATTTTATTGTATTAAGTATGTTGCAAACTACATACACACATAAAGGTGTTTTTTCACATCAACCATACAACGTTCCAAACAGTGACAAAATGCTCATTCCATCTAATTTGATTTCTAACATCTCATCAAAATTTTTAAAGAGAAGTGGTTTATGACATTCTAACTATGTGTAATTATAATTATATCGCCTTCTCTTTTGCTTTTTAGTTGAATTATACATGAGATTTACTAATACTGTTTAAGCCTACAATATTAAGAATCAGGAACGGTTCTACGTGTAATGTGTCCGATAACGTTGTGTCACCATTTCAAATTATGGCGAGATTAGCTTTTTAAACATCCTATATCCAAATTTTGAAGAAGGATAAAGTTATTTGCTGTTTCCTCCCACCACAATAAAATTGAAATCGAAGATTGTCATAGCCAATGAACCAAACAGAAACACGTTATCATAACGCTGTTCACCACTATTTAGGGCCTACATAATACAAAACATCAAGTCACATTTGATGTGTAATATTTTATCCGCAGCTTCTAAATGTAATGTCCGTTTAATGCATGCTTGAAATTATATTAAAACAGTCGCAATTGCCTATTTTATGAAAACATTTTTTTTCAACAGATTAAGCTCATTAGGGGTCAATTTCATTCACTGTGAAACCGATTACTTGAAAATGTTTGTGGTGTACAGGGTTCCTAAAACCTTTGTCTTTTTTTTTTTAAAACGGTTTTTTAATTTTATTATCTTATTTTATTATAAAGAAAACCATTTAGTTAGCCTTTTAAATTAACTTGAGCATGGAGAGTTGGACCCGTGTACAGCTGATTTTGTTAACGCTTCGACCAGTCCACCGATAGCTTCGGTAATAAAACAATTTCAAGCAAGGCACACTGTCCTAGACTTTTTTTCTTCCTAGCTTTTCTTCCTTGATGCGAGACTGAAAATTCGAGATTAGCATGGAACATTTAAAATTTGTTGACCCCTGTATTACTGATTTTTCAACACCTAATTCTTGCACAGGATGGGACCTGGCAGCAGATGGAATATTGAATCCTAACCCTATACTTACATAATAAGAAGACCATCAAACTGTATAAACTCTCTGGGCTCCTGTCTATATGTAGTCTATACGTACATTTTGGTTTTTGATTGTGGATATTCATAATTTGTGTTTGATGCATTTGATTTTTCAGCATACCAGTCTTGCATTTTGTGTGAAAGAATATTGCCGAAAACCTTAACAGGCCTACTAGTGTTTTTGTATCAGCAATAAAATTTGTTAAATGCCTATCGGTTACTGTGGAATCAATTTCACGGACCATATTTCACCGTCATCTTCACAATTAAACGAAATTCAGCCAAAAGATATTGTAGTCCTTTTGTAAAAATAACCATTTTCATAATGATGATTATAGGTCTTACTATGACGGCCCCCCCCCCCCCCCGTGAGTGGTGAGATCAAGGCTGATAATCAGATAGAGCAATTCATATGGATTCTGCTCCATATGCATAATCCATAACGGGGCTTTAACATGTTTAATTTTTACTTTACCAAAATCAATGTTTATTTTTTAATATTTTTACTGTAGTAAAATAATAAATAATATTATCCTTATTAGGGGGGGGGGTATGGGGTCTGACTTGGTAAAAATTGTTCCATTACAAAAATGAGATATGCCATGGCGTAATTGTGTAGATTGTAATCACAAAATGCTTTTTATTCGATGGCCTCGGACATTCGGTTCCCGAGATATTGGCTGATCAAAGGTTGGAAGCAGTGGACTGGAACTTGCAAAAACCGCATAGTCTCCTATACTTTATCATGTGAAAAATTTAAATGGGTTGTATATCTAAGGTATTTTAAAAGATATTAGTTAGACGCCATTTAACGCATTATTTGGCTAATTCGAAGTAAATAAATACTCATATATTTTGTCCATAATTTAAAGTAATTAATGTAAACTGGGTAAGTGATTTTTTTGTAATTTTATTGTTTTCTCACCCTGCATATTTAAGAAATTATTTTAAATTAATTACAGGACAATGGAGCACCGATTTCGATGATTCTTTTCATTTAATAATTATGATAATTCAGTATAAAATGACATTAAAAAAAATCCAATTTCACATCAAAAGCGCCCTCATTTTGTCTACATGTTTCGAGGTCTATAACTCGTTTCGTTAAATACGCAAACAACCAAAACGAAAACGAACGAACAGAGAACGCTACATGCTATCCATGAAATTGGCCACATATTCAGCACATATGGCCGAGTGCAACATGAAGCCATTTTGCACAAATTGTGTGCCCAAATTCAATTACTCCTTGAAGTTATGTGATTGGTCGATTGCCGGTTGCCATGGCAACGGTATCCAAAAATCCGTCTTCAGGGTTCCCTGTTATTTACCCCCCTGCACAGCCACCCAACTTTCGACTCAGTAGCTGTTTAGGTATTTAGTTACGTTCGTTCTAGTGTTTAGCCATCAGAGGCTTACGTGGTTACCATGGGCAACCAAGCAAAAATTGGACATGAATTTTTTAAAACTTTGTGACACTGGCTACAATATGGTGGTGGAACATGTATATACCACTATTTAATGAAAATTAAGAAAAATCACTTCAAAATTTCACTGCTTCAGACCCCAACCCATCCCTTAACTCGCAGTAAACACATTTTGTGCACCTCCTGCATCTTTTTAGCGTTTAATACTAATGCCTAGATAGTGCAAATGGCATACTTAATATGCAAATACGTATCACGATCCAACTCAGTGGGATATCAACTAGTTTGTAGTTTCAGTTGTAATGACATATAAATGACACGCCGCGAGCAGCGCGCACTATTATTTTATTATGGAAAATGTACAAAACGTTGATTAAAGATGATATTTTTCATACTTTTGATGGCGACATGTAACTATAGTGCCGACTAACATGGAAAAATACTTTAATCGTTCAACGATGCTTCCTATAATGCAAATAAAGCAGATACATGTCATACGTATCTCTGTGAACAGCGTGATCAGTAACACAGTACAGTAATTCCGTTAATAGCTCGTATTACATGAGTACGCATTCACAACTATGCAGCTAATTTGTATTACCGTTGTGTAGGCAAAGTATGTTTCGTGTATTATTGTCTTATCACAAAATATTTACAAAATGGTATATTTAAGAATGTATTGTCAGGTTCATGGAGTAGTTTACGGTAAATTAAACTCGAAAAATAAGTAAATCGTCCCAAATTTTCTGATCAGCTGATTTGTGTAGACGTCTTCAATAAATTGCAATGGAAAAGGAAACCTGACCTGGAAACAATTTGTCAAAATACGGCTTTTGAATCTACCGGATAACGTTGTTCACGATAACGCTGATCACGATTTCTCTTATTTTGGTGGTATAACACTAGGTTTTAAGAAGAAAATCGAAACATTCCAATACTATTAGGGCCAGGGGCAGTAGACCTATTACATACTATGTGGCGAAGTGAATGGGATATATACTTCCGGAGAAATACGGATAACGTTGTTCACAAGGTTAAAACGGTCGCTTCAAAAAACGAACTTCAATATTTTCTAAAACACAAATGAAGTATTTGAGGCGTTCCATGTGGACGAATTCCAATACTATGATAGGATTACTACATGAACGTTCATAATTAACTGAATAATTACTATTTTGAGTTTAAGAAATAGTCTTTGCTGCACGGATAACGTCGATTACACCATTTTCGTGGAAAGTGTGTTTGATGTTAAAATAACATATTAAGGTTGTTATACATAAGAAAAAGTGTTTTGATACTTACGTTTGGTACATATATTTCTTCAAACAGCAAAACAAAAAAGAATAACTTGATTTCTTATAAAGAAATATAATAGTCTAAAAGTACACCCTTAGCTGTGGAAACGTGATTTTTGCGTTTTTCGGCCCTTTCCGGTGAAATCTCAAACTGATAATGTCGTCAAAAGTATAGCAAAGTATGGTGTTCTGAGTAGAACTCGCCGAGTTCTATTAAAATAACAAAGAAAATCCGAAATATATACTTGTAGTAAAATTTCCTAGCTCAAAGAATGGTGAAAATGTTAATGGCACCGAAATTTGTAGAATAGCCCTTTTATTTTTCTGTCGTGCACTAGAGAAAATTCTAAATCATCGTCTTAACGCTTACTGTGCATAAGGTCTTCTGTACTCCCGTTAATAAAACTCTTGTCATTGATGCGGTACAAAAACTATTTTTATGACGCGCAGCAATTTCTCTCGCCCAAAATCACTTTCCTGAATGACTTCTTTTCCATAAATTTTGGCTCATATAGTAGGAGATAAATACAACATTGCTGAAATAAGAGATCAAAAACTCAGTACGATTTAAGGGGCACAACACATTTTGAATCGCGCCACCAAAATGCTAATTTATGATAATAAGTATAAAAATCAATTTTCCCACCAAAATATGCGCAACGATATTTAGGCAATTACATAAAATCTTGGGCAAAAATAATTTAGCGTTAAAACATGGCGCGCGAAAAATGAAATCTTGGGTCCACATGGACCCCACTTATGCACTTTAGTATTAATGATCTTATTACATAACGACGGCGTATTCGGCTTATTCACTTAAGGTGTTATCTTATGTCAGTAAGCATTCCGAATATTAAAAAAAAACGGTTTCGACAAAAGAAATGCGGGCACTTCTTTCTGGAAATGTCCTCGTGTCGCTTTAATGTTAAATGACGAAAAAAAGATGCAGAAATTGGGCAGCTTCATTACGTATTATCAAACCGTGGACATCACGTTTACCTAGATGTTTAGTTAAATGCACTATCAGTGATGCATCCGAAAGAGTCAATTCACATATTTAAAAATCAGCCGGAGCAACTTAAACATGAAGGATAGGTCTGTACAATTCTCATACGTTATTTCTTCAGTTGTGTTCAAATATATGTATCTCCTTGCACTTAATGTTCGTATGGATGACTAAAATGTCTGATGTTGGCCTTATTCTGTTCCTTTGGGTCTTATAACTTGTAGAGTATGTCAGGATACCTATGCTCGTTACAGAAATGCTGATTTTTTTATGAGTTTTCGATTTTCGGATTTAGTAAATCACTGATAGTGCCTTTAAGTCTTTAGTTAATGCTTCTTTTGTAAGGCTATCCTTCGTATTTATTAATATTTTCACATTTTGAAGTTTCAGGATACATTTCACATTATCTTTTATTTCCTCTTTTTCCATTCTTATCTATATAACAATAAATGTAATTTTACAGATAGGTAAAGATAGTATCGGCGTTGTTGCTATAGCAGATATGGAGGTTTCGGTGGTCAGTTTTTCTGGAAGCCGTGGACGGATTTGACGAAGAAGGTACACATATTTGTAAATGTTCTTATGTAGAATAAAAAACCAAAATCACAAGAAAACAAACAAACAAAAGTGTTAAAGATTACTTAGTGTTTGAAAAAACAAGTTAAGGGCCATTCTTCGGGATGTCACACAAGTGACCGAACTTTATTTGCCATGAATGACAAAACAATCCATCTAGCGAAAGTGGGAACATTGTTTTGGTAAGGTTTGGACAAAATCTAACCAAAAATAATGTTTCCACTTTCGCTAGACTGATTGTTTTGTCAAGGGAGGCAAATAAAGTTCGGTCACGTGTGTGACATCCCGAAGAATGGCCCTTAATTGTTAATCTGATACGTGCGTATTTGCGTATTTAGTTTGATGATATGGCACCTTGATTTTGTTCAAATCTATTTAATTTTCTCCAGACTCTCAGCTATTTTCCCGACACTAATTTAGATTTCGTGTTGATTGCATAATATGTATAACAGAAATGGTATTGTGTCACGTGCGATAGCCATATAAACAGTGCGATAGCCATATAAACAGTGCATGATATTTTGTTTTGTTTTATTTTTGTTTTTGATTTTGTTTTAATGTTTTTGTTTGTTGGTTTTGGTTTGGGTGTTGGTTTTAATTGTTTTGTTTCTGTTCATTTATTTTTGTACCTTTTTTGACGTTTCCCAATCATTAATGCTTCCACAGGTTTCAGTTATTATGGAAAAGCATTATCCAGAAAATATGAAGAAGACGATCATCGTCAATTCGCCTAAGCTGTTCGTGGTTTTCTATGCTATTTTGAAACCATTCATGCGGGAGGAAACAAGAAAGAAAATGGTAATTTTGGGAAGTAAGTAATCACCATTGTGACATCCATACTTTTAGAAATACGAGTTGCCATCCCATGCACGCACACACTAGCGGTATTAACGGTGCATGGCTGCCGCTCTACTCAAAGAGACACTGGTACATTTTCATAAAATATTAAATTTCTTCCAATTTGATCGCAAATGATAGCCTAGGCCATCGGAAGAATAGAGATATAGTTTACATATAAAAATAGCATACGCAAAAAACAGATAGGGACATTTATAATAAGAAGCTAAAGACATCCAGGTAATTTGTAGGCCAACTTAAAGTTTGCCGTAACTTTAATAACAAATATGTCTTGTCTATTACACGAATACCGTAGACTCGTACACATTGACATTAAACAGGGACTGATCAAACAGGGTTCATGCCATGGGAATCAGGCTCCGGCGTGTGTTTTCTTGTGTTAAACGACATCGTCTGCTGATATGTCACCGGCGACATTAATTATAAAATAGTTCTGTTTACCCATAAGGGCGCTGATTTTATCTTAAACACTTCAGGTGAGGAATTACTAATAAGCGAGCGCGAAGCGAAGCTGTTATAGACTAACGCGTATACACGTATTGAAAGCTATTGAAAATCTATAGTCTGACAGGTTTAAAAAATACCGAACCTCATATGATCCCCCTTTTCGTTCTTACCATTAACTCCTACGGAGATAAAAATCGACGGGAACTTGAAAAAAATAGTGAAATTTAATTTGTAGTTCGATATTCAACAAGGAATTTATTTTAATTCTCCATTCTGTTAGATATTTTGTTTTCTCGCAAATTTATTTTTATGTACTTATTTTCTAACATTAACACAGGCTGGTTTAACACGTAAAAGGGAGATCTTGACGAACAATTCTGATTTTTTTTATATGTTGTCAGGGCTGGTTGGATTACATTTTTTTGACCAAAGCTGTCATTCGGCTAAGAAGTGGAAATAATAAATACGACTTAAACCAGGGGGGCCGGACACGATCTGCTGGATTTGGGCATTTGGGATTTCCAAACTGTTCCAAACGGTAATTTATGGAATTCTTGCGTGCATTTTGGCAAATATGACAGAATGAAAATGTATCTGAACGCTCGCTTCTAAGGTTCTACCTACATCATATTAATGCCTATCACTAATTCCTATGATATGTGCTCTCTTTTTTGCAGTCATATCTAATTTTGTGTAAATTTCTAAGGATTTGGCAGCCATAATGCTAGCAGCATGGAACTGCCATGTATGTGTTCGCAATAACCGAAAATATATAATATGATGCAGGTAGAACCTTAGAAGCGAGCGCTCAGACTGTCATATTTGCCAAAATGCATGCACTTGAAGAATTCCATAAATTACCGTTTGGAAACTCCCAAATGCCCAAATCCAGCAGATCATGTCCAGCCCCCCTGGTTTAAGTCGTATTTATTCTTTCTACTTTGATGACAGCTTTGGTAAAAAAAAATGTTTGTTTGCCGTAATCCTCGCTTTTACGTGTTAAACCAATGACAACGTCTAAAATTAGGATTTCTTAGCCGCCCTCCCCTGAAGAAATTATGAATTTAAAAGGGCGCCATCTATTTATTATTTTATTTAAAAATATTTATTTATCGTATTTAATTATTCCAAGCATGATTTTTTAAAATATCAGCACAACATTATCATAGATAGGTTTAATGTTAGAAAACAAGTACATAAAAAATAAATTTGCGAGAAAACAAAATATCCAACAGAATGGAGAATTAAAACAAATTCTTTGTTGAATATCGGACTACAAATTAAATTTCAGTATTTTGGTCAAGTTCCCGTCGATTTTTATCTCCGTAGGAGTTAATGGTAAGAACGAAAAGGGGATCAAATGAGGGTCGGTATTTTTTAAACCTGTCAGACTATAGATTTCCATTAGCTGTCAATACGTACATACGCGTTTGTCTACTAGAGCTTCGCTTCGCGGTCGCTTAGTACAGTTTGTTTGGAACTTGTATCACTTTTTTTCGACTGATTTATGTCTTATCTATAAATTTTACCATGTTTGACGGCCATTTTGAACGCCTCTTTGAAACAAATCGAAGTTCTCCAGCCTGCACCGGCGGCATTTTTTTGGTTAAATCTAGATACCTTTACCTACTCAAATCAGTTGAAAACAGATTCTTTACAATTTTTTCGCAGATTGGTCACAAAATCGTCTAGTTTTGGGTTACTAACTATGGCTTGGAAAGTCTGAAACAGGGAGTCATGCAACTGTCATACAGGCATGCCCATAATAACGTGGTCTGAAATTCCGCAAAAGGTCCCCTTTTTTGCTGATTTCTTCGATAAAAAGTTCCGAAAATTGATTAAAACTAGGAAGTTTGTCTGCTTTATTCTCACTCACATTGTGGCACTCGTATGCAGCGACTTAATTTATGTGCATGCGTATGTAGCGACTTAATTTATGTGCATGCACATTTTTGTAATAAATTATAATTATTATGATGATTTTTAGTACGCGAATTTGTTACAAATTACCTTTGACAACAACACCGTTTTGGTTGCTATTTATTGTAAAGGTGACTGGAAAACTGAACTCTTGAAGTATGTCGACGCAGACGTATTACCAGCCCACTGGGGAGGGACACGGGTGGATCCTGATGGCAATCCTAAGTGTCCTAGCGTGGTAAGATCCGGCATCACGTTGTCAGTATTTCGTTTTTTGCACGCCATGTTTTAACGCTAAATTATTTTTGACCAACATTTTATGTAATTGCCAAAATATCAGTGGCACATATTTTGTTGGAAAAACTCAAATCGGTCATGGCGTTTTTAATACTAAATAACACAAATACGCATTTTAGCTTGAAAAAAAATATTTTTAAAATTTGTTATGCCCATTAAATCGTACTGGAGTAACTTTGTTGAATATTTATTTCTGCAATGTAATTCTACTGATGTGCTACAATTATGAACCAAATTTTATGGATACAATCCTTCGGAAAAGTGGTTTTTCGGTTTTGGGCGGGGAATTTAGTGTGCGTCATAAAAATTGACCGCCATTTTGAATCTGTATAACCGATTTTCATTTTTTCCTGTTATGTAGTGGTGTTGATGTACCTCATCAATGACCAGAGTTTTGGTTAAAAAATCCAATGGCAAAGTGGTTTCCAGTAGGGAGGGGGGGGGGAACTTTGACCCCTCCCCTTATGCACCAACAGGAGTGCAAAAGACCGTATGCACTAAAGTGTTAATTATTTACCATCAAAAGAAGGAAGAGACTCATAATGATAAGGGAAGTTGCAACACGCCTTAAGGGGTGGAGATCGCAGTGACCCTAAATTTAAATGATATTAACACGAGTATGTATTTATGTATCTCATTTTCTGGCATTTTTTAATACTGCAAAAGGGGCAATTTACTCATTTTGCTCAACATAAACCACACAACGCATACGTAAAACAAAACGAAAACTAATTATTTTATTCAACGAAATACTCGAGAGAATACTAATTAAAAAATATGCCTATTTGTTTTCTTCAGGGCAATGTTCTTTTCCAGAACATACACGTAGTTCAAACTTAATTCCTATTTGAGTTTTGATTCTTGAATTTGCAGAAAAATGGCCCTTTTGCCACAATTATGCAACATTTACGAAAAAATTGGCGGTATATGTATCAATACCAAATCTAATATAATGTATTTGTATATTGATGAAGCTCATTTTATCTCCATAGCCGAGTTTAAAAGGCGATTTAACCACACCACTAATAATCCTTATCATTAAACTCGTGATTGTGACGATTTCCTGATGGCAGCGTAATAATAATTGGCAACAGCGCTTTTGCCTACTTGTGTAAAAGGCGCTCTATAAATCTCATTATTATTATTATTATTGTATTTTTCTGTGATATTGGAAGTCTCTAAAACATACCTGTTAATGTAAACTGTGTTGTCGAAACATTATCAATAGAGACCTCGAATTATTATATACACAGGACACCCATACAGCGCTTATATATAATTATCGCTTTGAAACTCTTGATTTAAAATGATTTTTCCTTTTTCCATTCGGGACTTTCCATAAAAGCTCCTGCAATGCCAAATATTCCTAGCTAAAGCCATGCAAATTAATTAAAATTATCAGATCACATTATACAGTACATAAAATATTGTACCCTAAAACACTTAGATTAAATTATTCGGATTGTAGTCGAAACCAGTCCCCATCAGGTGGCGATCACATCAAAATAAGAATACCTTTATAGCAAGATTGAATAGTATTTTTCATTTATTCACCAGTTCACTAACTCCGCTGCGTGTTTATACAGGAGCAACCGGACGACGATCATCATACTGATGTATCGGCTGATGGCCGCTCGTCCGTGATGGACGTGCATGAACTGCGTTATATTAGATGGGAATTTTTTTTTTTGTTTTGAAGAGCAAGGAAACTCCTGATTTTGGACCGGGCGAAGTTAAACTCCTGTTTTGCAGGAGCGTATATGATATATCAGAAAAACCCCATTATCACATTGCGCTTTATTCACCGTAATGATTAAACAAATCAGTACTGAGAAAAAAGGCCAGCTCCCAACCCCATACCCATGATTACTTTCTTATAACTTTAGATAACTGTTTTTTTATATCTAGGTGTCATACATACAGCGACGTCCTTCCTTCCTCCCTTCGCTCCGGGTCCTAAAAAAAGGAACGTTCCTTCGCTCCTGTCCCTAAAAAAATTTCCATTTAATTAACGCCATAGAAACTCAAAGCGAATAAGACCACCAACGTATAACTCTAATATTATTTATTTGCTCTGTATTTCTAGCCGTTAGAATCGTGTTATACTAAGGTGACTAATTTTAACTTTCGTTCGTAAAATAAATTTTGTTATAAAAAGAATGAGCAAGTAGGAGAAGGAGTCCAGTTATACTTGAGATATACAGACGCGATTTTCATTTACATATAGTTTTACATTTCGTGTTCCGAGTGTGCTCATCTGATAATAAAATAACAATTGCACTTTCCTAAGGTGAATATTCCGGATCCAGTTCCGAAGTCTTACTATTACTACCTTGAAGGGTTTGATATATCAAACAATGACTTCACACTCCGGGTGTCCCACGTGCAGGAACCCTTGGAATTTAAAATACGAATGAAGAAACTGAAGTCTTCTAAAGTATGTTTCATCATAGACACAATACTTTTAAATTACAATATCCTTTTTGAACAGCAGACCTAGAATTTACCGCAACGGTTTTAATAATAATAATAATAATAAAAATATTATTATTATTATAGTACGTGCGCTTGATACGGTTCGTCCCCCCTTGGAGTTTTGGACCTATTTAATTCAATTAAGTCGGAGATGGAAATGAAAGATTCAAATGCACGTGCCACGCCAGATTATCTTGGAGGACACCCGGCCATATAACTCACTCACCTGCCACTAAATACAAATTTCATTCATGTTGAAACGCCCCGATAGTGTATTCAGGCCTCATTGAATTTTTCACCCCGCAAGAATGGTACGGGGTCACATATCAGATGAATCGAGTATACATCAATCTTTCATAGTTAGTGTTGTTAGTGCGCAGAGAGCATTCGTAATCTACAGCATGGTCAAAAAGTTTATACTTTTTCGGTCTGCAAATTTCTCAAAAGTTGGGTAGACTATCAAATAGTTTGATGGTATTTATTAACTACAATTTCTTTGTGAAACTGTGAAAACGGTATTGAAAACACAGCTGAATGGCAAATGGTCGCCATCTAGAGATCAAAGGTCCAAAACCACTTTGCACACACGCAATTCTTGGAACTACTCCTTTAGAGGTTCCACGAATTATACACATTGAACAAACGCACCCCCGTCTTTGTCTTGTATGTAATCATCTGATAATAAACCAACAAATTTCAGAATTAAGGCACTTCAAATTATTTCAAGTTTCTCTGTTTAAATTCAAAATGACAACGGCGAATATTTAATTCTTTATGATCTTGTCCCCACCATACAACACATTAAAATTACAAGCAGGTATTCGATCCAGTCTTGACCAAGAAAAAAAGTCTCCTTCAATTTAATATCCCCCAATTGCAATCACTTAATTAATATGTAACTGACATTTCCAGTTCAGTTTCACGGTTGAGATATTCTCTCAAACACTTCCCCAAACTGACAAGGGTGTCAGTAGTTTGTTACTAAGTAGGCCAGGTTCACGCAAAATTTTGTAAACGGTAAGCAATATTATTATCGACATGTGCACTGTTTAAAAGTCCGTAATTCAAACCCAATTTTTCCGTAAATTTACGGAAAATCTTTTTAGAAAAACAATAAAAATAAAAACAAAAAAACATAAAAATGTGAATTTACGACATATTCAAAAATTTCTGGAGCAATATTTCCGGAATTTTTTTGGTTCCGTAATTTTTAAAAAATTACGTGAAAAATTCTTTTAAAATACACATTTTTTCTCCGTATTAGACAAATTTCTGTAAAATTAATACTGTCAAAGTTCCGTTAATTGACAAAATTTCTGTAGATTTACCCTAAAAAAAATGACTGGAAATACTGCTGCCAGAAATTCCGTAATTTACGGAAATATTTTACAGTGTGTGGGTTCCATGATGAGCGCTCGTCCGCATTCAAGTCGTGGGTTCGAGTCCACTGCGGCCCAACGGTGTGCCCTTTAGTAGGGCACTGTTTACCTTAATTACTCCCGCCACCCACACGTTAAAAAAAAAGTCTAAATTTACGGAATTCTGGCACAGTATTTCCAGTCCATTTTTAGGTAAATTATGCAAAAGTTTGTCAATTAACGGAACTTTGACAGTAATTTTTACAGAAATTTGTCTCATATGTGGAAAAAAATAATGTATTTTAACAGATTTTTCCGTAATTTGAAATTCCCGGACCAAAAAAAAAGTCCGGAAATATTGCTGCCAGAAATTTTTGAAATATTCGTACTTAACATTTTTAGCTATTTTTTTGTTTTTTGTTTTTTTATTTTTTAATTGTTTTCTAAAACAAGATTTTTCCGTAAATTTACGGAAAATCTGTTTCCTTAATTTACGGAAATTTTACCGTGCAGGTGTATAATGGGTACGCAGCCATTTTCAATGCTGGGAAAGTACCAGACTCGCTGTGGCGGGAGGAGTGGCGAACCCCCACAGCCAAACATAATACTGAGTGAGTCCTGGCCCAAACGCTAAGATAGTATTGATTACCGTTAACAATCATGAATTGCCCCATTGTGTACAAAGGGGTTTTTGACCCTTTTCGCTACTGCCGCCATTTTGTTATTTGAGCTTTGTTTTCAACGCCGGTTTTCCATTCACACAGGTTTCCTAAAACAAGATAATTGTCAGTTAATCAATATTTTTCAACAATTTTAATAACGATCCACCCACCTTTGAGAAATTTGCAGACATAAATTGTAAACTTTTTGGACCACTCTGTATATAAGAAATGAACCTATTAAGCCACCCCCCTGGAGTAGGTACATGCAATAAAATATTAACCTTATTAAGGAGTAAATTGTTCAAAAGAATAACTCTTCGTCTAATTATTCTTCAAATTGTGAAATTGTTCTTCCATTCCGTGTCACCCGTGGGGGGGGGGAGAACGTGGCCTAGTGACCCACTACCGATATACCAGTTTCCGACGCAATTTTTTTTAGTATTTGTCCTAACTTTTTGGATACAGCGTTTTTGTAATAAACCTATTATATCCATCGCACGGTTAAAGGCTCTATCGTGTGATTTTTCTAAATCAGAAAATCGAAAAAAACATCATCAAGAATCTTTTGATTTTATATACCCTTGCTAGTGTTAGGACCAACTGCATCCTAATAAGGACGAAATCAATATTTTGTCATTACTGTCCGCACGGACACTTACTATAACACGATAATTGAATGGAGAGTCCTATCGTTTGCACAAACACGTGCTGTTTTTCATTCTCCTGTCCGTCATTTTTTTCAGTTGAAAATATCTATGAGGGTTTCTAGTGCCGTGTCCTTCACTTTTAAGCATCCCTGCAAATTTCAAATATCATTCATCTTTCGGGTGAATCAACTGATAGTGTTTTAAATAGTGACCCCCACCCCCTTGGCCACCACTAGCGCGGAGTCAGTAAAACAAATAATTAAAACAGTACTTATGACTATTTTTTGTGTCAGTCGACTTATTTTCCTATTCATGTGATTAAAAAATAAATCACATACACATTCAGTACCTTTAATGCGGTTACCATCATTTTCTTTTACCTTATCTGCATCCCACCAATTTATAATTAAACAAAAAAATAAAGGGTTTCTTTTTTGGTTTGTTTTTAAAAATACATCATTTATGTTCAATATAGGTAATTGATCTTTAAAACACATATTAACGACTTCATTCAATATAGATTTCGTGGCAAACGAGGTCGCGTTAATTTGTGTTCCTTTTTCCCGACTTGAAAATAATGTTTTCCCCCTATTTTTTTAGGTTTTTTTTATGGAAATTGTAATTTTATTGCTTAATTGCTATTGTCTTATTACGACTCTGCGTGTGTGGTATAATTTCTGCAACCCGCCCCCCCCCCACGAGAGAGTAAGGGTTAACATTGGGCGACGTCCGAAATTTAAAATATCATGGCCGCACCGCTTGAGACTCCTTAGGTTATTTTTTAACGAAATGAACCGTGTCGATGTTTTCTGTCTTTGACTATGTTATGCATTTAAGCTATGAGTTTAGACTAAGGACGCTGATATTGGTTTTAGCGTGAAGAGGATTGGAAGCGATGGCAGAAAATGAGGTAATTGGAAAATAGAGCGCTACAATAGCCACATATCCCCTGAAGAAGGACAAGCAACATTAAATGAACCAGGCACATGTAAGTTTTGTTTAGTCTTATCCGTTTTTTTTTTTCTTTTCATTAGCCTCTAGTTAGGATGGCAATGACAATGGGAATGAATACATAGTCCATACTCATAGTGTCTTTTGACGGGGTTGTTGGACAATAGTACCCTGGGTTCACTAGGAACCTGATGAATTCACTCGGACTTGTACGGTACGGAATAAACTGCAAACTCGCAGTTTATTCCTGTACAAGTTGATGCTTAATCAGGGTCATAGGCAATGGCTTATCGGGGGGGGGCTTTGGGGGCTAAAGCCCCCCTCAAAGTTCTCAAGAAAAAAGAGGAAGGAAGAAAGAGGAAGGGAGAAAGAAAAAAGAGGAAAAGAGAAGGAGAAAAGAAGAAGAAAAAGAAGAGGAAAAGAGAAGCAAGGAAAGGCGTTATCAGGTCTTGAAAACGCTAAAACCTCAGGAGCTTCGGGGGTTCTGCCCCGTGGACCCCCGCCGGGGCGTGGCCCCTGGACCCCAACAGGGGCCCTAAGGCGGGCCCCTGGACCCCACCCGTAGTCGCTCCGCTCGCACGCTCTCATGGTTCAGAACTTCTTTTGTTCCAGCCCCCTCAATAAAATTTCCTGGGCACGCCTATGCTAGTAACCCAGGGTAGCTAATTGTCACAGCCCTTTGACCTGCATTTGCAAAAGCATGTAAGATAAAATGACGGTTGTCCATAAATGGGGGTTGGAGAACTAATATGGAGAATATAAAGATGGTTATGATTTAGGAGTGATTAGTTGAATGAATTGATTTTGTAATTAATACTTAATTTTCAAAATATTTTATTTGTATGCAAATTATTCATCTGTTTTAAACAATCCTTGTCTAAAATCAGTGTTATTTTTTTCGCTTTTTTGAGTGTTTGTCTTTGTTTTTGGTGTTTTTTTTAATTGTGAAATCATTCCAAAAGCCACTGCTGTCATCTGCTAAGCCATTCCCAAATCCATTGTGGTACATTTGAAAAACCATCTCAAAAGCTACTGATGTCATTTGGGAAAAAATCTCATGGGAAGCCATCTCAAAGCTACTGGTGTCATTTTGGGAAGCCATGTCAAAATTCACTGCTGTTATTTGTGAAGTCATCCCAAAAGCCATTGCGCTCATCTCAAAAACCCCTGAGTGTATGTATTAACCCTCGATTACAAGCCTTTTTTTTAACACGGTTTACCAAGGGGGTGGTTACCACCCCTCGAGAATTTGTTATAAGCACCCGTTGCTTATTGATTTGAGCACAATGGATAGATTGGTCCTCTCTTTCCATTGATACCAAAATAAGTACCAACATACCTAGTATGGCGTCACAATGACGTCATCAAGTCCTCGAGTCGGCAAAATTGGCATTTTTCCACAGAATAGGCGAAAATCCAATTTTGCGCTAAAAAACGTAAGAATATCGGATTTTAATGCGGTTTTCAGCTCTAAATGATGGCATTTTCCTAGTTTACATAAAGATAGATTTTGGAGCCATATGTGCTAATTTTTTAAAAATGCACCATAAAAATATCCTTGGGGTGGAAACCACCCCCCACCCTTTGTCTTTGACGGCTACCATAACCCGGTGAAGGTTGCCATCTTCGAAAGGCGCGACAACTGATTAGATAATTAATGTCTTTACCCAAAGTAAAATGAAATTATTTTCATTCGCTTCTTTGAGGGATTTATCATGTTGATACTGATCTGATTTGTTTATGCCATCAGAGGTTGATGAAGTTTGAAACGTTACAGCTGAGCGTTCTAAGACAATGAGTTATTTTGAACTTCTGGAGCCACTTGCTGAAGAGGAAGAACCTGAGTTTCGGGAGCAAAGAAACTACGGATTTAGTCTTGAAGGAACAGCTGGAGCTAAAACGTACCATACGCACGTAATGAATCTTGTGGTTAGGGCCAAATAACATGGTATTGACTTTCAACATGAGTGGATGAATTTAAAAATTTGACCCCTTTACAAAACTGTCTTGGTCCACTCTCCTTAAGGCAACATTTGATGCACTTAAGAATCACCGTTTAAGGTGGTTCCTGTCAGTATGTCAAATTATTTAATCACTCAACCTTTGTACTTGAGATGTGTTCACAAATGTGTGTGTTGCCCCGGGTTATTATATTAGTAGTGTGATATATTCATGAAATAATCCTCGTCTAACTTATATCGGTTAAAAGACTTTTACATTGCTATTGTTTCTGCATAATAAACTAAAACTTTATTGTGGCTTATTAAAAGGTATAGCTTTTCTAAGATGTGTAGTTTCCTACCTCAAAATGTGTAGGTTACATTAAATGGTATCGAATATATGCTCTGATTGG
This sequence comes from Ophioderma brevispina, assembly GCA_023653785.1. NCBI lineage: Eukaryota > Metazoa > Echinodermata > Ophiuroidea > Amphilepidida > Ophiodermatidae > Ophioderma > Ophioderma brevispina. The sequence goes on along the minus strand of JAMKCH010030607.1, from coordinate 79,866 downwards.
TAGAGCTGAAGTCATTGACTTTGAAAATATGAGCTAACTTGCCCCCGAGGGGGGGGGCACTTGTATCCAAGGTGGATATCATGTCGTGTACAAAACGGTAATTAGGGTCGTTTTTTGAGAACCAGGGCCGAGTACGCGCGTACATGTTAGGGTATCAAAATCATCAAAAAATCAAAATTAGGGGTGCTTTTCACGTCGAAAAAAGTGTTTAGTGGTGTGATATGAAATACTTGTAAAATATTCACATTAAAAAACTGCTGGAAAATAGAGTATTTTGTTTCCCGATTTTCTCGGATTTCACATGTAGAATCCCGAGTGATTTTATACCAGTTTCACCCTTAATTTAGCTTATTTCTCTATGTTCGTCGTCGTCTCCCTTTTTTTCCAACCACATAAAGCCTTTATAATCAGGAGTTTCATTTTTTTGGACTGATCTTACGGTATAATGTGCGCAGACATGGAATTAGGGTCGTTCTTAATTTATGTCACTCAAAACAAGTTCATGAAATTCAGTGCGGGATTTAGTTCAATGAAATGCCTCCCGCTGCATTTGCAGGAAAAAAACTGTCAATAATTACGAAATCCGACAAGGGGACTTATTAATTCAAAGAATTTAGGGACAACTGTAAAAAGACTTGAAATTTAAATGAATGATTTCACCATTGTGGAGAATCCCCCGTAGTGATTTTATCCATTTCAGCCTTATGTTAGCCTTATTTTCTCTACTTTCGTCGTGTCTCCTCCAACACATAAAGCCTTTATATCTGGAAGTTTCATTCTTTTTGTGACTGATCGTTACCAGTATTAATGTGCGCAAAAAATGGAATAGGGTCTGTCTCTAATTATGTAAATCAACACAAGTTCATGAAATTCAGTGCGGGTTTTAGTTCAATGAAAATGCATTGATTGCGAAAAAAAGACAAAAATGTCAATAATTAAATCCGACAAGACTTCTTAATTCCAAGAATTTAGGAAAACTTTTAAAAAGACTGAATTTAATGGAATGGATTTAAAATTGGTAACTTATTACACAAAGATAATGAACAAATTGATATCAAATACGAAAACTTCAATGAAATCATGTGAGACATATCTTCCTTATCAGAGCCAGTGTTTAGTGTATGGCCAGTGTTTAGTGTATGGTTAAAGGCACAGGGTTTTTTTTGAATAGCGTGTTTAGGGTAGCAAATTATGTCTAAAATATTTTGTTTAGGGTGTATTTTTAAACTATGCAAATTACTTGTTTAGGATAGTAAAATTAAACCAAACACTTGTTAAGGGTAGCAAAAAACACATATACTCTTGATTGGTGGTAGAGCAAAATAACCAAAACTACCGTTAGTGCTTAGGGTGTGTTTTTTGCCAAGTGGAATGCGCGCTTAGGGTACGTTTTGGGAGGCCATATACGAGCATGATATCCACCTGAAATACAAGTGCCTCCCCTCCCCCGGACCGTGCCATAGCATGTAATAGATCCAAACTCTCTCTTAGTGTGATAAAATTCGTGAAATGTACTAGTCTAGCGTTTCTTCCTTTTAAAAAAATATATATCGTGTTAAAAGACAGTTTACATTGCTCGTTCTGCATAAACCCCTTAAACTTTATTTTGCTTTATTAAAATATAGCTTTTCTAAAATTATGTAGTTTCCTACATCATAATGCTTAATTTTCACCTCAAATTGTATATTGAATCATATGCTATGATTGTGTACTGAATTTTTGATTGAACATCTGAGCTAACGTGACAACGCAAAGAATCGATCTGAACTGTCATTATCTAGTTAGTGCGTTAAATTCATGAAATAATACTAGTCCTAGCGGGTTTCTTCCTTTAAAACATATCTTGTTAAAAGACAATTAGCTTTCCTAAAATGTGTCTTTCCTACTCAAATGTGTAGTTTTCTACCTCAAATTGTATATTCACTCATATGCTATGATTGTGTAGAGCTGAAGTCCCGCCGTGGCGTACCGCCCTGGGGCGGGGGGGGGGGGGGAGTTGGGCCCCCTCTTGCTTCGAAAAAGCGGGACGATATGGCCCAAAATATGCATTTTCATCCCACTTTTGAGGGGATTTCGACCAATTTCAGCCTATATTTGGGGCAAATTAAGTAAATTCAGCAATTTTCGCGCCAAATTCAGACTCAATTGGAGCAATTCACCGGACGACTTACGAATTTGCCCCCTCTGGCGGGACGACTTGTAAATTTGCCCCCTCTGGAGCGACTGCCTCCGTACGCCACTGCTGGAAGTCTACTGAATTTATTGATTAACTCTGAAAGTAACGTGCCATACGCATGTAATAGATCCAACTCTCTTATATTAGTTGTGGGATAACATTCAGGAAATTACTAGACTAAGTCTAGTGTTTTTTTTTCCTTTGTAAAAAGATATATCGTGTTAAAAGTCATTTACATTGTCTATTCCGTTTCTGCATCAACCTTAAAATTTTTGGCTTTATCTAAAATATATAGCTTTTCTAAAAGTGTACTTTCCTAACTCAACTTTGTAGTTTTCTACCTTAAATTGATCATATGTAATATTGAATTTATTGATTTAACCCCTAACGAGAGCCGGGCTTTTTGGACGCCATCTTCACCCCCCCATATCTCGGAAACTGATTGATACTATCATATGTGTGGTACTAATAGATAGCTATGACCCTCCCGAGTCCATGGTACCAAAAAGGACCAAACAACCCTTGTATGACGTCACAGTGAGCTTCAACATGACTCATGCAAAATGCGAAAAAAACGCAAATTCAATCCTTAATCGAGTTTTCAAGCAACAAGTTGGATTTTTTGGCCATAAATGTGTTGTCAGTATGCTCACACATGCTCTTATTACCAATAAATAATACGATAAACAGATAGTGTAACTGAGCCTTAGCACAAAAAACTGATTCTGCCGTTCTGTGTTATTTCAATGGGAAATAGCTTTACTTCGCACGCAGGCGCTATTACGTCACGCCGCTTCAAACCCTAGTCCTATTTTGTTCAAAATGATCTTAAATCGAGCGTAACAAGGCTTCAAGAAAAACGTCATGAGTTTCGTCGCGAAAAAATAACAAATAGTAGATGCGACCAAAAAATGTCGAGGGGGGATCGCCCCCTGGGCCTTTTAGGGTTAAATTAAAAGCTGAAGCTAACGTACCATACTCAGATTGATCAGTCGTATATTAGTTAGCGTGATAACATTCAGGAAATACTACTAGGCTAGTCGGTTTCTTCCTTTTACAAAATATATATTGTGTTAAAAGGCTTACCTCTTCTATCGTTTCTGCATAAACCTTAAACTTTATTTTGCTTTATCTAAATGTAATATCTTTTCAAAATTGTACTACTACCTCAAAATGTGTAGTTTTCCACCTCAAATTGTATCATTGATATGTACCGCTGTGAGTCAAAAAAAATATACACTTCCTTGATACGCTGTGATATCCATGTTACTAATATTTTCAGGAATGGCTGTAATATTTTGATTAAGAGTACATCTTCATGCATCTTTTGATACCAAATTTATGGGGTTATGGTGCATGGATGAACTGCACAGGAACAATTACTGAAACCATTTCCAATTGTGAGTGCGCCAATGTACAAATGAACCACTGGTTCGATCCAGGTGATTTTCATCTCTTATTACTAACATATGGCTTATGGCTTGGCGTTTGAAAGATCGCGAACTCTAGACGGTTCCTACACATCCCCGCATACGATTCAAACAATCAAATCAGATGAAGAAACGAAATTAACAACTAGAATTTATTTTAGCTACTATTCATGAATTCTACGTAATAAAATGGATGGGTAATACAGTGGTGGACCAAGTTAGCCATCTTATCCGTCACACCAACTACTACGCAACTTGGCGATTATGTTCATGACTAGGGAAGGATGTTGAATATTCCCTATACTAAAGCGTTTATTCAGCAATCCGTTCATTATGGAATACAACAATCGGCGTTTCCAAACATCCGTCAAACCAACATGCGTCATCGCGAATTTGCTCAGTTGGGTAGTTACATATGACGGATGTGTTTAGTGGATAGTCGAGGTGTTTTGTTAAACGCTTCGCACCGTAAATATATAATACATTTCTAAAACCGTTTACATATTTATAAAGTTAATTTCATGTTTTTGTTTTTTTCATTTTTACTAATAGGCCATGATACGTTCACGATTAACGATCTGTTCGTGCTACAGCGCTGGGGGTCACTTACTTTTACTAAATCTTTACAAATATTATGTTAACCTTAAGTGCCAAGGGGGGGGGGGGTTCCTAGGGGGACCCCCCCCAAAATTTGTTTTCGCGCTGGGCCCTTTACGCGTGCGAGTTTTGCGCCGAAATTTTTTTGTAATTGTCTGAATTTTAAATGCGTTCTTTTCATACCAAAATAATTAAAATCGCCAAAGCCGTTAATGAGATAATTTAGTGGGGGTCCCATTGAACCCCCCCCCCCTTGGGCACTAACGGAAGTCATTTGAGATATTTTAAAATAAGAAATAAGAACCGAGGGAACCAAAGCAAATTTTTTTTTCTGATATAAGTCACAACCTACTGTATTGTAAGAAACAATTATTAGTAAATTAAAAAAAAACATTAAAAATAATTAAACCCTATATGTGCTGAAAACAAACAATTTCATTCATGTACGTTGCCAACAAAACCGTTACCTGTACAAAACTTATGGGAACATGACAGATTTTCAACACCCGTAAACAATACAGGATTCCCAAAACTGCTGGATTTTGTGTTAAATATAAGTAATTTGGGTCTTCTAGACTAGGATTATCAACATAAATAAGTTTTCAACAATGTTTTGATTGTCAGCACAAGGCTCATTCGAATTTTCCGCCGTCTTTTTGCCCATTTCGCGTGTTTTTGAAAACAATGTTTTGCCCCTACTTTTGTACCTCCCAATACAATCTCCTTTTTTATTGCTGATTTGGGGTTGTCTTATTACCTTCACATGTGTAATAAATTTCGTGCAAAATTTCCGTCGTGGAAAGTGGTTTCCCTTAGGGGGGGTCCCATAGACCCCCCCACCCCCCCGTGGGCACCAACGGGAGTGAAAACCCCTTGGTTCACTTAAGTGTTACCAGAACAACTGGTATCCAAATGAAAGGGTGCACAATTATTTAGAAAAAAATGAATAAAATGTCCCTCAACTCAATTTACTTCCATAATGTCAATGACCATATGTACACGTAAACTCAAGCAACAATAGAGCTTAATATTATATTAAACAATCAACCTAAAAGCACTTCAGATCTTTCTCTCAACAGGGTATGCAGGTTCCTTGTTACTTGCCCCGCACTGTTGAAAGGATTTAAAGCTATATCAAGTGTTATGACTTCCCCGTACTGAGCTCTAGTATCGGTTCATAACTTATCAGGGCAACTACTCACGCGCTCACATAAGATTTTTAAAAATGTATGTCGGTTGAATACCATTGTCTTTCTTGGTAAATTGAAATAGAAATACAGACTGTCCCAATAAAAACTATACAATCAACTAAAATTATAAAAAATTTTTTTCCTTTTTCGGTTTTTTTGTTTTTTTGACTTTATTTGTTATACAAGATCCTAAGCTATAATCTCGCTTTTTTCCAAATCCATTGTGGACCCTAATAGAGAGATTGTCAGTTTGAAAACACAGGATAAATACACTGGGCCAGCTTTCACCTAAAGGGTCAAGACCTAAAGTAATAAGGCGTGTAGCAATCATTTTGAGATTAAACCCTTTTCAACAAAAGAATATTGTAACAGAGCAAATTGAATGGGTTTTCAATGCATTGGAACCTAATCACTCTTTATTTTTCCCTTCAGTGAAAGCACCAATTATTATGTTGTGGGTGAATGAGGGACTCACTCTCAGGGAACAAGATCATGAAATTTAAAGGGAATTGGGGAATTTACTGCTTTAAAACTAATGTAACAGCCTAAAGTTTGTTTGAGGACAAATGTGTGGACAACGCTCTAATGTGGAGGACAAATTAACCCTTCCCCTATTCCCCCTCTCTCCAAGCTGCCAGGGTGGAATAGAATGAAGAAAACAAAGTGTTAACAATAAGCAATAAAGGAAAGATGGTGTGTTCAATAGGTCTCAGTTCACTTTCAACAAGGGTGTTTTTATCGGTCTAACCTTCTGCTGAAACAGGAGTAAAACTGAGACAACAAACTGTTTGGAATTGCATTTTCCAATGCTACATGCATTTATTTAGTTCAATTGCGACAATTTATAACGTTTATAAATTAATTTTATATCCCAAGAAACGCACTTTGGTACCTACTTTTTAAATACTTTTTTGTTTTCAACAAAGAATGTCTTGAAGTGATTTTCAATGGCAACTTTGTTGATATCAGGAATAGCCCGAAACTGGCCCAACATATTTTTCAACTGTCTCAGATACTTAGCCATAACTCCTGACCAGACCCCCAAATTACAACAACAACTAAATAAAAGTCTCATGAAAGCTGGAACACTCCTAAAAAAGAATCACGTAAAACTCCAGTTGAGATGAACTTAAATTTTTTGGCCAAAAAAAAATCAATCTTTGATTGTATATTTTTTTTTTGGGACATCCTGTATGGTTTTTTTCATGGTTTTAAAGAACAATACTGCGAATTTATGTTTTATGCTCAAATTAGGTCAGCCCTTGCCCTTGCCATGTGCTTTTCTTTCATGAAGTTTGGTCCCTATTACATTTTCTTTTCGAAACAAAAAATTAACATATTGTCAAAGTTAATGAACACACAGTAGAATCTCAAGATTTCTTTACCTCGCGAAACGAGGAAAGAATTCCGCCAATGCAGCAAGGAGATATCATTCGAAGTCTGTCACTGCATGCACAATAACAATGAACCAGGTGTAAAAGAAGTGAAGTGTGTTCCGGGCCGTTTATGAGTATCATTAGCCCCATTGTTCGTTTGAGCATGTTTAGGTTTGTTTATTCAACTGCATTCACAATAACAATGAACTCAGGTGTAAAAGAATGTGAAAGTTGTTCCGGCCGATTTATTGGTATCATTAGCCCCCTTGTTCGTTGATGCATGTTTGTAGTCTATCCAGTGTCACGATATTCTAGAAATACTTGATTTGACTTTTATTCATTTTTCTAAATATGTGCACACCCCTTCATTGTGGGGACAAGCCTTTCCTGGTTAAAATCATATGTTTTTAATTTTAGTGAGGAAAATATCCCAGGTCTGGAGCCGAATATTTAAAGGCCCGACTCAGAGATTTCCTGAGAGTGCGCCCTCAATTTAAAAAAAAATCGTGTTATTTTGCATGTACATAAACTTGTCCATATACAATCACTGTGTGAAATTGCTAAGCTTAATCGAATCCTTCATATAGAAAATCCAACTTTGTTATAAATTCCGTATCCGGAATTTTTGTCATCCACATTAGCCTATGGGATGTAATCCTACACATAAATGTTAACTGCATGAAAACGAAAAAAGCCGATTCGTCGCAAATTTCGGAATTGTGCATTTTAGGTTCCTATCTTTAGTTCTAGTTGACTATTTTCCATTAATGACCCAAAAAAAATAATATTTAGAATCTCTGAGTCAACTTTTAATAAATGCCCACATTGTATCATGTACCTGGCCTGTAAAGAATTATTTTTTTACAAAAATATTTAAAGCCCGGCTATGAAATCACCTATACACTTCTATACAGAGGGTTCAACATCTGTCACTACGTAATACATCAATCCTCGTATGTAACCTACGTCAACATTACCAAATTTCTAATAAGATTATTAAATAATGAAGTAACTGCAAGGCTCGACACTTTTGGTGTTTAGTACCATGTCCCTTAATTTCGTAAAAATGATAACCAACATCCGTCACTATGTAATACACCCGACGATATAATTTCGTACGGCCAATTGCACCATAGTGTGAATTTGGGCACGGACATTTGGGAATGGATATGAACCTTTAAACTAATCCGGACGCGTTGAATCCACGTTCAGTCAGGAGTAGCGAATATTATACAAATATGTTTGTTGTTTGTTTATTTTCTTTTCTTATTCCTGATCATTCTAAATTTCTCAGTGTTTTCAATTTTGGTTTCTGTATAAAAGGGGATATTACGGTTGTACCCGACGCCAAAAAAAATAAAAAAAAAAAAAAAAAACTACATTTAAAATGAAATAAAAAAAAAAAAAATTAAATTGTTTTTTGTTTTAACTTTGGATTTTTTAAATTTTTTTTTCACATTTGTTTTTTTTTTTTTTTAATTTTTTTTTTTTAATTTTTTTTTAGAATTTTTTAAGAAATTTATTGTTTTTTAGAAATTTTTTTTAGAATTTCATTTTTTTTGTTTCGAATTTTTTAAAAAAAAAAAAAAAAAAAATTGTTTCTCCGACAGATTTTTTTTTCTTCGTTGGAATTTTTTTCCACTTGGATTTTTTTTTTTTTTTAAAAAAAAAAAAAAAAAAAAAAAAAAAAATTGGAAGTGAACATAAATTTTCGCTATATAATGGCTGGGGATACAAAAGCCGGGAAACAGCCACGGGAGGAGAGTAACTGGCCGGAGACGAGTCTCCGTTTTGTTCTGCTTTTAGAATGCCCGTGTTGCATGCATTACTTTGCATCATAGAATACCCACACAAACTGGCCGATCTGAGTTGCCTTGCAGAGTGGGGCTACCTGGAAGCAGAACAGGACACCACTACACAGGCAAAAGAACCTGTCTTGGTTGCCCTGGAGCAGCAATTCAAGGACAAGAACCTGGCGGGAAAGTGAAGCAGCCATACGCTGCTGTAGCCTGTAAGGCTTACAGCATCTTCTATCAGTATGGCTGGACATATTTGAGATGCACTGTGTTTTGGACAAGATAAGACGAAAACTCACACAAAAGTAGACAAAATTGGATCATTTTGCTGTTGTTGTGGATTGGGCTTATGAAAAGGGGGGGGGGCTTGGCACCCCAATATTCCGAGCGGGCGGCGGGGGGGGTGGTCGGTACCCTTGACCCCCCAATCCCCAATAATTTTAACACTTTTAACCAAAAACATTCAAATCCAAAGTTTCACCCCTCAGGCAACCTCCTTGTCAGCGCTCGCCCTTCGCGAAGGCCCAGCGGGGGCTCCATTCCTGAAAATTTTCCTAATCCAATGTTCATCACAGAAAAAGTAACTCTTTTTGTGAAGTATTGTTTGGCACCCGTGACGCAGTTGTACCCAGACTAACTGAAAAAAGAAAACTGAGGTATGAATGTCGGCCATGTGTGTCGTGCCGGGGCGGACGTGCAATCTGATGGCGCATGCAAAGTATCATTACACGGATCAATAAACCAGGTGGTGCAAGGAGCCAGTTTTTCGGGCCATGCCCAGGCTAATGCCTAAAATTGTTATACCATACGTCCCCCCTTTCCTTTTTTTTAATATTAGGAACAACAGGATCAAGGCTGCAAATTCCTTTATTTTACGAAAAACAAATCAAATTAGGACTTCATTTCAAAGCCACCAACGGGACACTTAAAAAATGGGAATAATTTGAGCAAGTAATATGTATCAACATCCATGTTCAATGTAAACACTAAAATCACTTTAAATAATGAGCCCAATAATATAGCTGACAATATATAGACAAGCATTTCATAGTACATCTGATGTCTAATATGTATGTTATATGGGGTTATATGGCAGGTTGTTAAACCCAGATATAGGAGGATGGCTGCATCAGCAGCAATAGAGATTTTCACAAAATCCGGCGATATTGATAGAGTAGTTATACTAATGTCATAGGCCCTCTACGGGAAATAGGGCTTTATAAAGAAACCTTCTTGTGTAGTTACGACTTCGTCCCAACCAACGGTTTTTCTATAAATTCGAGCCGTCCGGGGGGGGGGGGGTGTACCAACACACACCGATTTTTCGAAATACGGACAAATCATCTTGTTGGTATATCACATGTCTTTCTTCAAATAAAGTACAAACATATAACGTGTTAATATGACGTCATAGTGGAGTCATAACTGTGAGTTATATAATAGAAAGTAATACACAATAAATCTAAAAAATAACGGAATGAGATACAAATATTGTCAGTATTTGCTTATAGTAGCATTCATAATTAACATAAGTACATTTTTAGGCCATTTACACATAAGGGCTAAGCAGGTGGCAACCCCCCCCCCCCCACACACAAACACACACACACCTTCCGACTTTGACGGAACACCTGTGGTAACTCCATTTTTCGCTAAAATGACCGCAGGACGAAGTTACAATTACATAAACGCCATAGCAATATTAAATAGTCGGTTCAGACCTTTTCAAATGGGGGGGGGGGCAGAAGGGCGCCGTGCATTTTTGACGGGGAAATTTGGGGCCTTTTACAAGAGCACAATGTACTAACGGGTCGTTATGGGGGTGACGGGGAGGGGGCATTGGGCAAGGGAATTCTCGAGATGGGGAAAAACACTCCCCCCTCCCTGCCACTGCTCCGGTTATACCAAGGATACCAACCGTTCCCTGGACAATCACTGTACTAAATGCAACGGGGTATAAAAGGAGTAGGATCAAACATAACACGTTGTAATAACCCGTCTAGAAAAAGGAATTCTTTTTTGGGAAAAGAAAAATAGGTTAGTAGTTGGGGGGGGGGGGGGGGTAAGAAGGGGTAAAGGAGTGAGCGGGTGGTATTTGAACCACCTCGTTCACGCAGCCTATTGAGAAATGACGAAGTGGCTTGTTCAGTAAGTGGGGGTAATTGTGACGCCAAAGAGGCTTCAAATAAGATAATGCGCTTCCATTTCTCCGCCAATCAACAACAAACAGCAAAATGATCACATTTTGTGTGAACAGTCTAATTTGAGAGAAATTGCACGAATTTAGTGATGCGAATGCCAGTAATTACATGCAATACGGCATAACTACTGTAAGTATAGCCACGGCCAGGGCCAGGGCCATGGCTACAGCAGGCAGCAACAACACAGCGAACGCTCGTCTCACTCGTGGGATGGTTTCAGGATTTGTAATCCCAGCCATTTTATCTAGCGAAAATTTTATTTTGCCCAAGCCAATTTTTTTCACACACGCACGTACCAATGACGCCAAAAAAAATCCATAGTGAAAAAAAAATCTAAAAAAAAAAAATTCCTAAAAAAAACAAATTCTAAAAAAAAATCCTTTAAAAAACATTCTAAAAAAAAATTAAACATTCTAAAAAAAAAATCTTTAAAAAAAATTCTAAATTTTTTTTAAAAAATCTCAAAAAAAATCTAAAAACAATAAAAAAAGATCTAAAAAAAAAATTTAAAAAAATCTGAAATTTTTTTTTAAAAAATCGACAAATTTTATTTAATTTTATTTTTCATTTTTTTTAATTTTATTTATTTTTTGTTGGCGTCGATGGTACACCGTATGATTATAGTCAACCGGGAGCCATAGGAATTTAATACAAGATATAACTGATATTTTGCTAGTTTTGGGTTATAAAAAACAATATGAAAACAATATAAAACAATAAACAAACAATAACAAACATACTAATTTAAAAACACAAAATGAGACAATTTTTTTTCTAGGCCTTACCAAATATATATTTCAAAAAGATATTGGTTTTGTCAGTTAATTCGCACTGTATAATAATTTGAATCGCAAGAAAAGGCACAACCAATTAAGAGACATGAGGACATTTCCAGAGAAGCGCCCCCAAATTTTTTCGAACACCCCCCCCCCCCACCCCCCCCCCCCCCCCCCCCCCCCCCCCCCCCCCCCCCCCCCCCCCCCCCCCCCCCCCCCCCCCCCCCCCCCCCCCCCCCCCCCCCCCCCCCCCCCCCCCCCCCCCCCCCCCCCCCCCCCCCCCCCCCACCCCCCCCCCCCCCCCCCCCCCCCCCCCCCCCCCCCCCCCCCCCCCTGGGTTTTTTGCATATCTGACTGCTTTCCAATGTATTAAATAAACACTGAGCTGACTAAGCCCAATACGCCGTTTTATGTAATAAGATGATGATTTAGACTTTCGTCGTGCCCGACAGAAAGTCAAAGCACCGGTGTCTATGGAGACCAATTACGATAGTTCAAAGCAGTTCAAAACAAGGTTTGGAGTGTTTTCTCTGTCTTGTTTGTCCAATAAACCTTCGCAGTGGGGGCCCGGCGCCAGACCTCTTTTCTGTTTTCTCCAAAGTATCTTCAAAAACCTGCTAGCTAAATCTGTCGGTATCTTTTGTGTTTGAGTCTTGGCCTGAAAAGTACACAAATAAGGCATTTACCAATTTATCAAATAAGGATAAATTCGAATTAAATAAAGATGAATGTTTATCGTTTGTTTGATTTTTTGTAACTTTTGAATTGTACGATTTTTGACCATTCTGCTTAACCCGTTAATCATGGCGGGATGAATGCAACCTATGACCACCCCCCGATAGAGGTTTGATTCAAATCATTAATAATGCAACCTTACCCGACCCTCTCAGACGGAGGCGCTTTTTATAGGCACTATGATTTAGATATAGGCTATCAGGTGAGAACTTATCATGAAATCAACACTTTATTTCATTTAATAATCAACCGACGGAATATGAAAGAAAAGATTCTTAAAATCAATTATAAAAAGGACGAAATCGCATAAGTTTCTATTCAGTAGTCATCACCACCAGGGAAAAATTTGTGGAACGGATTTGACGAATACCAATGACACAGTTGAAAATACAATGACACAAAAATGAAACATCAGTTACTTAAAAATTAAATACTTTTTGGCGTTTCCGCGATTCACATTTTTCGGACGAATTCGAAATTGTCTGTTTTTAAAATCAATTACACAAATTGCAAAATTACCTGGGAAACCCTATAGTAATTACAAAAACCAAAAATATCAGTTAGAACGTGTAATGCTCAGCTCCGAAATGATGAATGAAGAGGTAACTGAATCGAGTGTCCCTACTCTTTACTGTGTAGGTGCACTCAGTCCTAGTATTTAGTGTGGGTTGGTGTGTATCCCAGTTGGATTTCATGCTAAAGTGATTTTGTTGCTGTTTGAGTTTCAATAGGACCCAAACTGTCAGAAAATGTGGGGTGCAAATTTTCTACTGATGCCCCCTTCTCAAGGGGGAAAAATGTTAGTACAGGAAAATTTTAAATCGAGTCAAATTGTGTTTTATTGTACATAACGCGTGTCTCGTCATAAGGATTCGAAAAAGTATATATTTGCCTAGGTTCCCACCTTTAGTTAAAGCGGTATGAGCCACATAATGGTTCAAGGTCATATGGGGTAAATGCTTCGATGTTGTGGAAAGTGGTGTCAAATATTCCTTGTGTCTACTGAACAGGAAAATTGCATTTTAAGTATCTTTGATATAACCATTGCCGACATCCAGGGCAAGTTCTGGTGACACCCATAGACCAGTGTAGACCCTTGCGACATTTTGATATGTAATTAGCAAACCAAATGTCACACACTGTAAAATAATTACATTTTTGGATCCTGGGAGACAAACAAACAACTTAGCACCAGTTTCAACAAAATATTTATGAGCCTTTGGGTTAAATTTTACCCCAGGATGACCTTGGACCATTATGGGGCTATAGCGCCGTAACTAAAGGTCGGAAACCTAGGCAATATATACTTTTCTAACCTTATAAGGAGACAAAACATGTTAATGTACAATTATAAACACAATTTGACCGATTTAAATTTTTCCCTGTAGTAACTTTTCCCCCCCTTGAGGAAGGAGGCAGCAGTCGAAAATTTGCCCCCATCATTTTCTGACGTTCCCTATTGAATGAAAAAACAGCAAGGAAAATCAACTTTAGCACAAAATCCTACGGGAACTTTCCTGGGACATACCAAACCACACTATGCAGAAATCGGTTTTCTCTGTGTTGAAAATTATGAGGACTGGTCATGGTGCTTCCAAGTGTAGCGGGACGGCGGGAGCGCCCCGGAGGAATCGCGGGTAAGTTGCAGGAGGCAGAAACGTGCGCTCCTTCTGAATGACGACGATTGACTCGGTAAATCAGTTTCTCAAGGATTTTATTACAACCAGCCTTCGTCTTGTCGTCAGATTACATCACAACGTCAAGTACCTATAAAAGGATACAGCAGACTGCGATTACATGTTCTTTATAAACTTTACTTAGTACACACTTTAATTTGCATACATAATTTACATACCCGACTCAAACCAACTTTTTGGGCATAGGTTCCCCCCCCCCCTAGGCACTGGCCGGCAATCGTAAATACAACCACATGACACCTGGGGTGATATGTTGGATTTACACATATACGTTTTAATAATTCTAAATCCTAACAATTTACAATGGCAAAAATCACTTTTTGGGATAGGTTCCCCTCTAGGACTGACGGCAATCGTAAAATACAACCATAGACCACATGGGGTGCAGTGTGTTGTATTTACCACATAGGAAGTTTGTATCTACACAACTACATAGTATAAAATAACCAGTTAAAAAAGGAGCACACCAGTGGGTTCCAACCAGACCAACATTGTTTCTTCATGACATTCGTCGCCACACAGTATCGAAGACACCAGGGGGTTCGTCCGCGAACTCAGTCGTAAAATCTCGTGCATACTATGTCATTGCCTGAGTCACGCATGAGTTAGATACACGTAGGGTTACGTATGAGTTGCGAACGGACCCCTGATGTTCATCGTCCCCAGGTTACTCAAACTCCATATATTCTAGCATGTCACATTTTTATTATTGAAGGCTAAGCCATCCACATCCAACAGGACGCCGAGCACTACCGTGAGGGCCTGCCTTTCGCATGCATTGTCACATAATATTTTTCGAGGCTAAGCCCCTCACTCCAAAAGTCGCCGAGCCCTACAGTTTGAGGTGCTGCCTTTTGCATGCTTGTCACATATATTATTGAAGCTAGCCATCACCTCCACAAGACGCCGAGCACTACCGTGAGGTGCCTGCCCTTGGCATGCATTGTCACATCATATTTATTGAAGGCCAAGCCATTACCTCCCTCCAACAAGACGCCAAGAACTACCGAGGGTGTGCCTTTTGCATGCGTGGTCACATTATATTTATTGAAGGCTAAGCCCGCACCTCCCACAGCCGCGAGCATACAGGGAGGTGAATGACTTTTGCATGCAATTGTCACATCATATTTATGAAGGCTAAGCCATCCCCTCTAACAAGACGCCGAGCACTACCGTGAGATGGCTGCCTTTGCAGCATTGCACATTATAGTTATTGAGGCCAAAGCCCTCACACCTCAACAAGACGCCGAGCACTACCGTGAGATGCCTGCCCTTTTGCATGCATTGTCACATTTATATTTTTGAAGGCTAAGCCCACCTCCACAAGACGCGAGCACTACCGTGAGGTGCTGCTTAGATGCCTTGTCACATTATGTTGATTGAAGGCAAATGCACCTCCCTCCAAAAAGACGCCGAGCACTACAGTGAGGGTGGCCTGCCTTTTGCATGCATGCATGGCATTGTTCATTCTCCCATTGGGACTTAATCTTGACATTATAATTTGTGACATATTGTGACATTATCATTCTGTGACATATTGTGAACATTTGGATGTGGCAAATTTTAATTGGTGACATTTGGATGTGACACATTTTAATTGTGACATTGATGTGACCATGCTGTATGGAAACCCCCCAAAAAATCTCATCATTACCTCTTCTTGAAATAAACATGGTTAGTACATAATAATAACTAAGTTTACATGGCTGTATTATTTATTTCTCACAACCAACCCCCCTACGTTCAGGTCACATTCGCTATGATGTGAGTTACAGCCAGTATAAAGCTACACATTTAACAAAACTCTAAAGGGAGGGGCAAAATGTTCCCAGTATCTCAATCAACATACAATAATAAATCATTCCGTCTACTTCATAATTCATTCATAAATATTTTCCTATGAGAGGCATGTTCCTAAACTATCCCTACAGAATGGTCAATTATCTCAATTGAGGTTTAAGTATTCCGCTAAACTCAAATGACAAACAATTTAATTAATTCACCTAATCCATGAATGCAGGAAGAAGTGCTGACTTCTAAACTCTGATTACAATGGAAAGTTGTCATGTGTCTTTAGAAGTCATTTTAATAGTAGTATTGATTTATTCACAATAATATTCTAAAGCAATAAAAGAAAAAAAAAGAACAACTTCCCCTATCATTTGGACGGAACAACAGCCCTGTCTTCACATATAAAAGATATATTATTAATTATCACATGGATTCAATCTCTCCTAAACATAAACAATTAAAGCGAAAATGTTTAATAATGTTCAATCGCTCCTAACTTCATGAAAAGTTTCACATAATACACACTCATATATTTTCCTTTAAC
Organism: Ophioderma brevispina; assembly: GCA_023653785.1. Lineage (NCBI taxonomy): Eukaryota > Metazoa > Echinodermata > Ophiuroidea > Amphilepidida > Ophiodermatidae > Ophioderma > Ophioderma brevispina. The sequence continues at coordinate 63,557 of JAMKCH010030607.1, read as the reverse complement.
TATCCTAATCATTTGCAGTCGGTGCGCATATGCGACCATAAATGCGAATGCGTTACATGAATTAATACCCTCTGAATTAAGAGAAAAATATTTAACCATGTCTTGAAGTTCCTAACGTCATACAAGTTTAAAATAATATCCACACAAAATTATATGATTTTCTTCTCTCCAATAAGTAGTATTGGCAGTTCAGTGCGCACGTGCAGTACCATACAGTGAAAGACCTTGAATTCCTAGTGACCGTGAATAAATGAACAACGAAAAATCACAAAAACAAAATTTATATTTCCAAAAATTACTAACTATCTTCCAATTTCATTTATTATATTTACGAGTCAGTCAAACTCATTACTGACGATAATATCTCGCAAAACATTCCCATCAAGTCGATTGGGGTCCCCTACTGCCGTGTAAAACCGACAACATACAAGCATCACGCATTCAATAGGCCTCGTACTTGTCCAGTACGCAAAGCAGGCATAGACAAAGAAACAAGGTCACACAGATCTATGGCCGTACCATAGAGTTTTCGTACGGTAACTGACAAGATGGCGCAACATCGTGGCAAAGTCTCCCTTTCTCTTCAATGTATTTATAAAGTGAGTTGACACAAAAACACACACAACTAATCCTCCCATAACTGCAGATATGGTATGCAATTATGATTTTTAAGATTTAACGAAATAACGAAAACAAGTGATTTTTCTGAAGTGTAATGTCACTGACGGTAAACATGCCCACTGTCGTTTGCTTCTCAATTTTTCACGCTAATATTGCAACCTTTCGTCATACCTACTTACATGGACAGTAAGCTAAAATCCTAGCGGTGATTTAGAATACAAAATATTATCCAGAAAACTATCCCACATGGAATTCATAACTTTAATACGAAAATACTATTCAATTTCCCAAATGTGTGGACGAGTACAATTTGGATCTCCACACACGATTTTCGACAATATTTCTTCATAAATACTAACCTAAATGTCACAACCCTGATTATCAATGTTTGTTAGCTTCCCTAGCGATATGCCTACATAATAATGTATTACATATGATACTTGCCCGCTCAAATGTAAAATCTGAAAATGACAGCAATTCGCAATGCGTGTACGCACCTAGATGTACAGCAGACTGAACGTTTCCCGGGGATCCATCAGGGATAGATTCAGTACATCGTAAACCGAGTCACGCAGTTGGGTGTTGGCTGATTGGGCAATGACGGACCTACTGGCGGGCTTCACGCGGATGGGCAGAAGGACTGACCTTTCTAAAGAGATACGATTTTTAACCTGACTTGCATAATTAGTACTGATGTAAGGAATTTTAATTTGTAGCAGAGAGCTATGGAACAACCATTGGGTCTTTATTTGGACAAAATAATACACTCAGAAAATACAGGCTAATTTCCAATCCCGTTCCAAGCATAACAGTATTTGAATATTCATACATTTTGAACAACATTTTTAAAAAAATATACGAAACACTTAGCTTCCTTCTTAAACCACAAATTCATCTTCAGGTTATTGGAACGTTTAATTACATTTAGATTATTTTGTTGTGAACTTTAACAGCATACAGTCCTATTTCAGAAGTTTTTAGAACACGTTTAAACAACACGTGGTAAAATATTATTTATTGTTATAATATTTAACTGTGCCAAAATCTTGCTTACCACACATTATATATTACTATGGACCGGCACATAAATAAGCACACATCCTTCATCTCAAAACAATTCATAATTTGCTAATATGTTAATTAAAACCAAAGGATGGGGGTAGCAACTAGTCTCGTGAAAATTAAAATCGCATTGTAAAACCTAGGCTGTGCTTGTGTACTGTTTTCTATTGACTAAAACACAAGCAGGACCAGGTGAACCAAGTCTAATCAAGAATGCCAAGGCTTTCACCTGTTTCAAACACGCGCGCAATTGTGTTCACTACCGCAGGCGAATCATAATGAACACTGTGCCCAAAGTATCTGAAGAGACGTAGTGTAATCGATAGCGTGTCATTTTTTTCCTATATTTTCGATTTGCACGAGTGTGAATAGCATCGCGCTCTTCGGGGGAATACGATTCAAGTCCGCAGCCCATCGAGCGTACATGATGTATGTTAGTCCTCTCTATGAAGGTTAGTGCCAACAGAATCCAGCCTTGCACGTTTCTTGATCTCAACATTTACTAAGTCTGAGATAATATTATACCCTCTCTCCTGTCTAAGTTTTAAAATCAAACGGGGGTAGACAGATGGACACCGGGGGCTGATTGCCTTTCCTTTAAAAAAAGGGGAAAATTCCGGGGGCTGGGTACATTTGTAAATTGGGTTCTTTGGGTCAAGAATAAACTATCGGATGTCATTTTTCGGAAATACGAGAGGTGTAGATATCATTTCAAAATCAAAATTAAATATCCAACCAAATAATACGTAATTTTTTTTAATAATTAGTTACTTCCATTACCATGTTGAGTCTCGATTGTAAAGTTGTTCAGTCATGTACAGATTGTTGCGATAAACCTCGCAATGAACGGGATCATGAAAACAGAATGGGCCGAATGACTCATGATCGAGCTATCTAGCGAGTGACTGAGGTGGACTATAAGTAGGCGGACTTTAAAACTTCTACACAGCCCAAACTTTTTTCTTTTATTCAAAAAAACTCCCATACTAGTCTAGGACGTTTGTTTGCAATGTGGAGCAGGTTGCAATTTCTTTTGCTATATTTGGTTTTTAAAACTTTTATTATATTAGTAAAATGGGTACTAGTATTAGCTACATTGTTTTTTGATGGTGAAAGGGGGGTGGTAGCCCCAAGCAATTCAAAATGCGCCATTTTGTCAATGTTTTAGATTATTTTGACTTACTATTCCAAGTTTTATGAAGTTTAAAGATTTATTTCAGTGTTATCATTTAATATCAGTGATGGATAATTAAAATAACATGTCGATAAAATCTTGAATTAATCAGTTCCCAGTTTTGGCGCCAAACATTCAAAATGGCCCGCCATTTTATAATATTTGTTGTTGTTTTATTATTATTAGGGCATTACTTCAATTTTTGTTCCTTGAAATTCTTGACATTCAAGTATGTGATTAACTACAATTATTTAGATCATAAATAAAATTTAAGTCATATTACCCATTTTCATCTATTGCATTCTTACATATGGGAAATTTTTGTTCGTAAATATCCGCCATTTTATTTTAAGTGTTCTTCTTTTCTTTACCCCCAGCCCCCCCACCCCCCCCCCAATTGAAGAAAAATGACAGACTTTGGGCAAATCTTGTGTGCTCATTCCAAGATAGTTAAATAGATAAAACAATATGTCCCGCCACTCCAGGTTGGTCTTTGGTATAGATGTTGAACCGGAGAGGTGCGAGCACGCCTCAATGGGGGGTAGTCCATTCTTGAGCTACGCCAAGCAATCCTTGATGAACTAAGTCAAGCGGATTATACCTTGGTGAGTTCCAAAATCTAAACGGAGTAGAAAAGCGAATCTGGTTTTCTGATTAAGCATCTGTGATTAATCGACAAACACAACTCCGGTTACCGAACCTTCTCGGAACCATTTTGCTTGTTCTGGTATGAAATGCTCCCTAGCCAAGGTACGATTACAGTTGAACAGGAGATGTTCAAAGAGCTTGTAGGTACGGCTTAGGGTGTATTAGTCGACAGCTCTTGGATTAGATGGATCTTTCCCAGGCTTTAAAGAGTGCCATAACGTGCTTTCCTCCAGATCCTTGGTGAACTGTGAGAAATAAGGCAGCAATTTAAAGCTCAAGAAGTAAGTCACTCGTGTGTTAACTAGGCAAAAGTTATTCAGCTGCTCATTTGAGATGTGTCAAGGCCTACTGCTTTTTCTTGTGAAGTTAGTAGTAACAACCGGTTTTCAGTTCGTCCATGTTTAAGGGATGAGTGATGAAACCAGGAAGATAATCTTTCGGTTTAGTTTGATCTTCCTGGGCTTCTTGGTGGGCAACTGCGTTGTAACATTTGGCTGGAGGCTAGTTGGATCCTTGAAGCTTTCGGCTTCTTGTGTGATGGGTCTATCAGGGGATTTCAATTAAGGTATGCCAGATTCCTTGGAGATCCCTCTGACACTTCCTCAACGTTAGCAGGGCTTTAGCGACGAAGGATAGCTTCAACATGGTAGTCTACTCTTGAGATTCTTTAGCACATTCCTTGGAAAAGCCTGCTGCATATTCCGTTCTACAGCCTCCGGGTAGAATCTCCAGGCAGTATTGTTCAATAGTTGGGCAAATTTGTCATAGGTTTACTGTTACGGGAGTTTACTTACGGGGTTTTGGTTTGTCAATCATCTTCACGTTTGGTCCAGGGTTCCAGGTTATCAGTGACGTTGCAGTGGTTCTCGATTAAAGGCACCGCCGCGTTAAACATGGATTGTCGATTGGTCAATGTGAGTTTTGGACAGGAGCACAGACACAATCTTGTTACACAGCTTAGAGATGTTTTTGCTTACAATAGCTAGATATTGGTTGTAACCTCTCTTCAACGGGCACTATAAAAGGTGGCGGAGGCTTAGGGTCGTGAAGGAGACGAGATGCTGCCTGTCTAACCATTCTTCGACAGCTTTTCCGTTTTTATTGGTTCATTGTAGCGCATTGGGTATATGGTGTTGAAATCTGCCAATGAAGAAAATGGAAAAAAAAAAAAGGGTTTGGTGAATTCCCGAGATTGAATTGGGGTGCTTGGATCTCAGATGATGTTTTACAATGATTTTACTATGACAGAGCTGAGCTCAATGGTAAGGACTTGTTGTCATAGACTGAGGTTTGCTTCTACAATTATTGAATTTATGGTTGGTCTTGGAAGTTAACACCTAGAAGTAATACCCCTCAGAAACACATACCATACTTAATTTGGTTCCACAGATGCCTAAAACCTTTTTACCTCATCAGTTACATAATACAATATCATTCTACAACTTCAACTTACCAATTCATTTCAAAGGTGACAAAACTTTCAACCTATCAGTGCATCTCAAAGTACTGGCCACTTACTGGCAAGTGTTGCATAGAGACTTCTGTATTCCAACTGCAATACTTTCGAGTATGGAAAGCCCGTCATGGTTTCCGCTTCCTAACCAAAATTTGACTCAGTTGTTAATTATGTTTATATTAATGATTTTATGCCATTTGTGTTGCGTTTCGTTTCCAGTGGCGGCGACAAATCTCTTTTCTGGGGCGGGGGCAGGTGATTTTTTTTTGGCGGCAAAAAGTGCGAAATGCTGGGGGGGCCAACATATAAAATATGTTAGAGTTTTAAACCAATTTTTGGGCCCAAATCCCTGATTATTGCCAAAATTTTTTGTGATTTTTGGTCCAAATCGCTGTTTTTCAACTGTCAAAATTGTGGATTTTTGGTCCCCAAATCACTGACTTTTGCAAAAAATCTGTAACTTTCTTGGGGGGGGTGTCAAACTGGGTGTAAAGAAAAAAATTGAGGAGGGAGAAATACCCTCCCAGGAGTCTGCTACTGTTCGTTTTCTGATTATATTTATTAATGGTAAAGAAGAGAAGAACACTTACAATAAAAATGGCGGTCATTTTGGAACAAGAAGTCCCTATGCACAGTCCGTTGGATCGAATTATTAATAACGAATATAACAAATTCGTCCCTTGGCCATGGGCCCCGCCATTAGCATTATAGCGCACAGCTAGCTACCATACTATACATACAAATGAATAAACATCTTTTTTTTTTTTTAAGAATGATGAACTATGTTCGCCTGACAATTTATTTGCCCATGTAATATTTAATAATTATGCTGTATGTATAGAACATCATATAGAAAATCTTAACCGACGGAGAATAAAAATCAATCGACGGAAAGGTCATGTTTGTGAATGTTTGTCCTTAAAGTAGGGAGATCTTTTGGAAGAGTTAAATGCGGTGAGTTGTTACTTCAAAAGCAACGCATTTGAAGAATTTATTATTTAGCAACCGCTGTGATTTTAGCGTGTTGTAGTAATTAGTGTAAATGTTGGACTTGAAATGGGGAGTAATTTTGAGATTTAAAATATGGTGAGTTGTTACCTCAGATATTTAGAAGATTACGTTAAAAAGTGTGATTTGTGTGTTTATGGCTGGTGGTTAATGGTTTACATTTTGAATTAGTGCAGGTTATTCCGAGAGTTTAAATATTGCGATTACCCAAAGTTATCAAATTTTTTTGTTGCTTCTTCCCAACATTAACTTTTCAATTATGAAATAGTATGTTACATCCAAAATCTTTCTGTACTGTGAAGTTGACAACTCACCATACCATATTTTTATCCTCTAACTACCCTCACTATTAGTAACTTGACAATTACAAACCTCCGTTTTATTTCTTCGTATTAACACACCAAACCAGAATATTTACCAAACACAACTCTGCAATACTCTGAATTAACCACCACTTTAAAACTCTACAAAAAGCCTTCGATTTTGTAGGGTTTCAAAACCCCAATGCATCAACATAAGACGCCATATTCAAACTTTGCCATATCTACTCTGCCAATAATGAGTACCTCACCATATTTGACCTCTCCTTAATGACTACCCCACTTTAAAGTACAAACATTCCCATCGGCATATAATATACAACGATCAACTGTTGCCAAACATTAATCTTAACTCTTCCCACCTCCCTGATGTGATATCTCACCCTATTTTAATGCTCCACATTTCCTGTCTGTCTGCCTGCAATGATGGCAGCAACCAGGCTGAAAATGAGAATAAATTTATTCGGATTTTTTTTATTCCGCGTCTTATCAACTGATGCAAGAATGCAATGTTTGAAAATCATGGTCCATTATGCTTATTTTTTTTATATTAAATAATATTGTAATTTTAATCAATACTTTATGTCAAGAAATTTCAAGGAACAAAAAAATTGAAGTAAAGCCATAATATACCAAAACCAAAAACTATTCAAACATGGCGGCCATTTGATTTTTTTGGCGCCTAACTGGAACTGATTAATTCAGAGTTATCGAATGTTATTTTATGTTATCCTCACTGAAATCTTTAAACTTCATAAAACTTGGGATATTATCAAAATAATCTAAAATATTGACCAAATGGCGGCCATTTTGAAATTGCTGGCTACCCCCCTTGCCATCGAAAAAAAAACATTTAGCTAATACTTTTTACACTTCCTTGGGATCTACTCAACAACATATGAACTTTTATCAAATATAAGCAAAAAAAATGCACCTTCCAAAATTTCCTTGACATACGGCCTTTCGACTGTCCCCTTTGTGTTCACCAAATACTCTTCGTCGTTGAATTAATACCGGGTGTGAAAGTAATCATAGTCCGGCAGGTATCATAGTCCGGGCTCCATAGACGACAAAGGAATAAAGGGTGAAACTAATGTTGCGTGAAGAGTCAACTGAATCAAGTGCCCTATTGTTCACCATTGTTCCCGGACTGTGAGCCTGGAGGACTATATCTCCTGCCACACCGGTTTCATAAATTACAGCTGAGACAGACGCGTCTAACTACCGTCGAACTACGTGGGAACACTCGATAAACCTATGTTTAACAAAATTTAGAAAGAGACTCTTTAAGTGTACACCTTTTCCGTATTTGTCACATCGTGGTCTGCTGCGGGGCCTATCAAGCTTAGAAAGGGTTCATCAGGCCCAACTCTCAAGGCCAATAATGCCATAATTAATGCTTCTCTTTGATTGTAAAAATGAGACGAAATAGAGTCCAGTGAGATGTTATATGCTGATGACTTGGTTTTAATTTGTGAGACAATGGAGGGATTGATTTTTTTAAAATGGAATAATGCTTTTGAGAGTAAGGGTCTGGGTAAACCTTGAGAAGACAACGGTGTTGGTGAGCGGGGGGAGATGGATGTTTTATACTCAATTCGCGCTGATATAGGAGCTGGGGAAAAGTTTTGGGTCATATCCATTCGGTGAAATAGGGAAGAGGCATTTCAATCTATCCGAGAAGTCGCTTCACTGCCTAACAATAGAAAGTGACTTGAAAGGAAAACGGCCAAGTAAAAAACTTAATTTTGTTTACTCTACTTTTCTGAATTAAACTTTGTACAGTTTTAATAAAATCGATTTATATATCATCCACATTACTTCACTGTAAAAACGGTCTTTAGGAATTAAACGCCCTCAGATTTATTAAGATATTCTTCACATCTTCATTGTGTACTCGTCGTGCCATATTGAAAGAATGTGTAGGTCTACTGAGCACTTTACACGGTATGTTTATACAGTAGGGCATATGGTCCATCAACACTGTCCTTAACGCGGCACTGGCACATTTTCACAAAATATGAAATTTCTTCAATTTGCTCTCAAATGATAGTCTAGGCCATTAGAAGAATAGAGATACATTTTACACATAAAAATACAATTTTCAAAAACAGATAGGGACGTTAATAAGAGGTTAAAGACACCCAGGTAATTTGTAGGCCAACTTTTTCCATAAATTTAATCAACAAAATTATTACATGAATATCATAAACACACCCAAAAAAGTAACTCCCCACCCCTGAAATTTGTCTGTCAAGTTCAAACGATACCTCGTATCATAAATTATGGGTTATAATTGGAAGCAGTGTTTATTATTTATGCGTATTGGACATAATGGGATATAATTGGAAGCGGTGTTTCTTTACGCGTATTGGACACCTCATTGTGGTCGATCGGCTGGAGTATTGTTGAAGTTATGCCAACTTGGCCGAACCCACCCTATGATTTAAAAGTTGCAGTAAACCCTATTGACAATCATACTGTTTACACACGAAGGTCAATGCAATCCGCATCTTCTCTGCATGACTAATTCTCCTTCTCTATGGGGTTTGCTGCAACTTTTAAATCCCGGTCAAGTGGGCATAACTTCAACAATACTCAATCGATCGCCACAAATGAGGTGTCCAAATACGCGTAACGAAACACCGCTTCCAATTATATCCCATTATGTATAATACGATATGTTGCTTGGCAGACAAATTTTAGGGGTGAGGCGTTACTTTTTGGGTGTGTTTAGACTCTTACTCATCGATATTTAAGATCACAGATCGGTCAAACAGGGTGCATACCGTGGGAAAGATGCATACGGCGTGTGTTTTCTTGTGTTAAACGCCATTTTCCGTCGTCTGCCGAATTAATGTCGCCGGCGACATTAATTATAAAATCGTTCTGTTTACCCATGAGGGTGCTGATTTGGTCTTAATCTGTCAAGTGAGTGTTAATGTATATAATATTAAAAAAAAAAACACAGTTTGTTTGAACATTGAGTGCGTCCTCATCGGGATATCTCTGAGTCAGCCTTTAAAGATGGCGTCCTAAGTAAGAAGATTATTGAAAAAAGCAGTAAACTAGGCAAAGATGATCATTAACATCGTGGAAAAGCCAGATAGATATTTCCTAGGTCCATCAGAGACTCTTACCAGATATATTGCAGTATTATTTTGCTTCAGATCCAGAATGGCGGCAAAATGTCCACCAAATTATGGATTAAGTCACAGTGTGACTAGGTATAACTCTTGTGTGGAAGAAAGTACAAAATGTTGTTTTAAAGGTTGTGAACTCTTCTTGAGCATATATTTAATATCGCCTTGTTTTAGTTTCATAAAGTGAGACATATGAAACTGCCTGACTTCATGAAGAGATTGAACCAAGTCAATCGCGAAATTGTACAAATATTTATCTTATGTTATAGAAAACATCCGGCTTCACTATCTGAACAACAATACCGTCAGCATCAGGACCCTCATATAAATAGATTCTGCTGAAGAAGAGATATAACCAATATTATTTAATCAAGTTCATGGTACCCTACACGATAGTGTGTGTTCAATTCTGTTTAAAAACACCATTTTTAAAGAAATTGATGAACACTCCCAATATCATGGGGCATATGATGAGGCCTTTTTCAAATCTCACCATACGGTATGGGTTACCAAGTACAAATATACCTGAATTTAATATTTTACATCATTTTGATGTTGAAAGCATATTTTCATCGGCTGTAAGTTAATGAGGGTTAGACTAGAAACATTTCAACATACTCTGTATTACCTCTTTTGGATGTCACATCTCCCTCCACCTATCTATATCTCTCACACACCACACACACACAACACACACACACACACATATCACCACGGCACAAACCACAACACCACCACCTATCAAATCAACCACACACTCAAATCCTCAATATCCCTTAAATCACATCACAACCACACACCGTAACAAATCACTCACAACCCCGCCCACGATCAAACCAATACCTCGATACTTCCTCGCCCATATCACAGCTGTTTGAATGTTCAGTTGTTATGATATAATGAGAATTAATCACAAAATAGTTTAACCGTCTTTCTATTGAGGAAAAAAAAGCATTATTATTATATATAGAGGGCGCGTATAACATACAAATCATGACCCTTTGTAGGCCCTCATATGGCAAGATTCCGCAATGATGTTTTCTGATTTGTTTTTCAGGCGCTAGAGATCTTGCATGTCCTACTATATCAATTGCCAAATTGTGTCGCCATGCTTAAAATTGCTCTAAAAACTAAAAGAGACAATTTGCATGGGGTCAAACAGCTGGTCAAACAGCATGCACAGACGTTCACAACAACAGCAAACCTACACAAGTGAAGTTTTGAACAGGATATGGACATCTCAATGTCCTGAAGCTCTTTATTCCATAAGGTTACCATGTAGGGGATTGGACTATTTGCGTTATCTATGAGGTGCGCACCTTAGGATGGAAGGAGGCCTTGGCGTCACGCAGAAGTATCTATAATTGTGACACTCTAAAACATGGAACCGTTACGGACTTAGGGAGGTTCCAGACGTTTATTTGCAAATTGCAAACAAATTATGTCACGGCGTGACGTAGACCTGCAAATTACACTATTCTACAAGCGTCCTCGTAAAGAGAAAAAAATGAGTAAAATTGAGTTCCAAGCCATAATTTGCAAGCTCTTTCTGTACCCGCTCTATGGAATAATGTTGTTGCGCACCTCATTAAGACCACGTTGGCCATACCGGACAATGCCATACTCGATCTAAAGGCTAATGGTTAATACACACTAACCTGGCTGCCGTACGGATAAAATCTTGGGGGGATACTTTCTGCATGGCATCTGGAAAACGTGCTTTAAATGTCTGAAAATGCACTAGTTATTAAGAAAGCGATGAAAATTCATGATGAAATGGTTTATAGACTGGATGTGTTCTCAAAACTAAGCGGCATGGACAGTGAATTTGAGGAAGGAAGGAAATTTACTCCGCGGTCATCAATTAGATCCGGCGATTTGCCAAATTACTAAGCTTTTTGGCGACTATAGAGATCGTGGGTTGCCGGTCTGACATAGGGCAAGTTTGGTGCGCAAGTTTGGTGATTGTTAATAAATTTGTTTTGGTCATTCAATGTTCAAAATTTGGTGATTGGTGATTCAGCTTGACTTGGGTGTGTTGTTGTAATATCTTTAAGAGTTTAAATGTGAAAGAAGAAACATGCTCAAAGTGCCATTTTCCCATAGATATGGTATAAGTGAGTTAGTGGTGTGGAACCTATAGTAACCAAATATATGGTTTTGAGATCCTCGAGTGGACAGCCCAAACGTTTTTTTTAAAGATGGGAGCATAAAAGAAGCGAGTTTCGTTTTAATGACATCGTTAAGGTGATTAGGGGGCCAGCGAATTTGCAATCCGAACATAAAAAAAAAAAATCATTAAATTCATATTTTTGTATTTTTGTTACTGGCCTGGATATGCACAATAACCTCTTAGTGGTTTGCGACTTGAAATCCGTGTCTATAAAGACAATGCAGTATTGTTTATCTGCATTCTTTAATTCTAACGTGCGTATCAAAATTCCGACCTTAGATTCCAAAAAGCCTTTTCGGTGAATAATCCCAGATTTTACGCATGATATTGTGGCAGCTGATTGCAGTTGACCCTCAAACACAAAATTCTTGACATTTGTTCAATTCTTCTTTGGCTTTTAGGTTGGTTGTAACCACAAATCAGTTTTTTATTGTAGATTTTGAGACGGTCATCGCTGTAGTCTATTTGCGGGAGACGTTATGGACAAAATTCACTTCAATACTCTTTTTTTCACTATTTGATGGTTTGTTTCTACATTAAAAGCAGTTTATGGAATTGTCAACACTGCATCCCTGATATATATATAGGTTTAACCAAAACGCATTCCAAATGTTTCGATTCTCTCGCATCGGCGCTGCTAATCCCTTTAATGAACTCTCCCATTTAAGATCCTTTGTCTAATTTTCACACCAATTATCTTACACAGTCGTTGATTGAATAACTCCCCAGATGGCATCAGTGGTTAGTGGCTTAAAAATCTTACTAAAAGTAAGGGCCCATGAACAAACATTTATTAGAATGGTTGATAGTTGGTCGGCTATATGTATTTTCCACAAATAGTGAGATCATCAACATACTTAAGGGCCATTTTATTGACATCAGAGACCAGCGCAGCATCGTTGACCTGCGCCACAAAATCTCCTCCACAAAAATTAACCCCTGAATGAAAAAACAAATATAGAGATAATAATATAATAAAATATAGTAATTATTTCATTTCAGACATATAGACTTGATAAGTGAAAACGCACCCCCCAATTGCCCAGAAATAACTTTATTTCAAAAGTCAACAATTCGATTTACCATAGTGAGTACAGTTCATGGTTTGAACCTTCGTTGCTAAAGTATTATATATACACTTAAAGGAAGGTATTGAATTGTGAGGGGTATAGGGGTATGTACATATCATATGAAAACACATTTTAAGTATTTTATTGTAATTAATTATTGTGAAGGTGACTGGAAAACTGAAATCTTGAAGATGTCGGACGCAGAATATTACAAGCCTACTGGGGAGGAAAACGACGTGGATCCAGATGGCAATCCCATGTGCCCAAGCGTGGTAAGATCCTCAACTTGTCAGGAAGACATTATTTGTGCAAGAGTTCACGTTAGGTTGTCGTGCGCGTGTTGTTGGGGGATAGAAACCAAATAAATTCCATGTGTTACGTACAAAATGATTCTAATTCAAATTCACTTGACCATGATTTTTAACGCGTAATTAAAGTGTGTAAAGACTACCGTATGCTGTCAAACAATGGTTTCTAGTGAGGTTACAAATATCACCAAAAAGTGTTTTGGTTAGCAATGAACACTTTCTTGTCTTCACTTTGTAAACAGTTTAATAGCTATAACTGTATATCAAATAATTGCTAAACATAGATGTTGTATTGAAACCACTTAGCCATTAACACACTTCACATGTTAACATTTAACTGTTACAAAGTGGAGGTACAGTATGTGTTAAGAAAGATGTTTTACAGTGTAGTATATGATAATTATCAGCGGACAGATCAGGCTTTTTGATATTAAATGTAACAAAATGTTGGAACGGTCTTATTTTCCCCAATTTTAATTGTTAATACTTTTCCAAATTCCTTTCCAACACTTTTATGGCTAGCAAGAGTGTGGGGCAGACCCGATACTTTTAGTGGTGTGAAATATTATAATAATTTAAATAATAATAATTAATAATAATAATAATAAAACAAATTATGCAAACGAAAGTTTCGGATTACAAAATTCCTAATATAATTGCTCATTGAATAATGAAATATGGAATTTGCATTAATGACCATGGTGACGTAGCGGGACCGGGTTCCGAAGTCTTACTACCTCGAGGGTTTTGATATATCAAGCAAGAACTTGACTACTCGAGACGTCCCACGTGCAGGAACATTGGAATTCAAATACGAAGTGAAGAAACCTGGAAGTATACTCAAGTAAGTTTCATCATAAACAAAGCAAATTTGAAATTATTTTTGTTGGGACCAGATTAGTCCATTGCTGAAGGCTTCCTCATCCATTTGACGTCTTCCTTGATTTTTTTATTTATTTATTTATTTATTGTGTGTGTTTGTTTTTGTTTCTGTTTTTTTTCTTCTTCTGTTTTCTTTTGTTTTTGTATTTTTGTTAATTTGTTGCTTTTTAGTTTTCAGTGAATGACTTTAAGAAGGTTCTTGATACACATTCGTTTCCAAACTGATAAACGTTGTTTTATGTTTCTGCTCTTGGTATTTTAGAAATTTTGTTTTGTATAACAATGATGCCTTTAATTTTGTATTATCGATTCTAGCACCTAATATATCTTATTTTACTTGTAAGCTCTTTGAGCCTCTGGAAAAAGGCGCGTTAAATACTATTTGTGTGCATTTTGACCTATTTTACTGTATCAACAGCTATGAATTCAGGACCAAAGACGCTGATATTGGTTTCAGTGTGAAGAGAATCGGTAGCGACGGCAAGAAAATTGAGGTTATTGGAAAAGAGCGCTACAATTGCCACATTTCTCCTGAAGAAGGACAAGAAAGCTTAGACGAACCAGGCACATGTAAGTTTGTTGGTGGTGTTTTTTCTTTGTTTTTTGTTTGTTTTTTGCTTTGTTGTACTTTTTAAATTATTTTTATTTTTTTAAACACGACTCCAATAATTTCGAGTAAAAATGCTAAGATGTTGGAATCAAAACTGACAACTAACTAAGTATAAAAACCAGGTGAAAATCGGATATCCCTCACTTTTTTGGGGAAAAATGAATTTCGCCTTATTCTGCCCTGTGTACTATAAAAAATTTCAGTTTTGCTCACATGCGAACTTTATGACGTCATTCTGACGTAATTCTAAGCATGTTGGTACTAATTTCGGTATTCGGTATTATTAAAATGAGGAGGCCCATAGCTATCCAAAATCAAGTGTCTGTGATATTCCTGTGTCGTACTAGGCATGTTGGTGCTTCTCTCCCGAAATACGTGGTCACCCACATCCATCACTTTGGGATCATCCTGTATGTATGTTACGTATATCCCGGTAGATATTTGTTTTTGCATGAAAAGGAGCGTAAAAGGTGGGGGGTGTTAGCAAGGTGGACACAAATCTAAGGGACCAACCAACGCAACCCCCCTGCGGTAGACGAGGGTTAACCTCGAGACGGTAAAAATCTAACACCAGCTGGTACGCTATTGATTCCAGGAGGGTGTTAAAATTAACACATTGTCACATTGTTTTAATGTTAACACCATGCCACAGAGAAAACGCTGTTTAAAAAGTTTAAACAGTTGTTTAAACGTTTAAACACGTTGTTTACTGGGTGAACTGAACAGTGTTTAAACAGCGTTTTCTCTGTGCACGGAAATGCATGTGTCTAGCTAAGTACTCATACATTTAAACCTCACTAAGATGGGTTACTAATAAGATCACAAACATACCCTGAGAAAGCTAAAACGAACAAGAACCCCTTAGATGGCTACATTATAACGGCTTAGACGGCTTGGTATAGCGCATGGGGGTACTGGTTACCACCACCAACCGGGTACCTTACCACAACCCGATTTTCTGGTGACAATAATATAATTTCCACTCTATATCCAATATTTTCATACTTGTCTTGACCTATGACGTCATATCGACATCATGATGGCAATGTTTGTACCTATTTTGATACCAGTGTAAAGAAGGAACCCAAAGCTATCCTGTGGTGCCAAATTTAAAATCGGAATGTTTAATAATGAAAATTCCAGGGTGTTGGTAACCACCTCCTTAGGATGTAATGTTTAAATTATGGCTCAGGTAGACGAGGGTGTATAAATAACCTATACATAACTTTCTGTTTGGGACAGTTTTGACAATTGATTTGGATTAATTATTGTACTAACTACATCCCGTATACGTTTTACGAAATTTCGCAGCGGGCGATCATGATTTCTTAAAGATCTATTTTTTTACAGATCTCTATAGAGAATGATCATATAGAGGGCGCGATGACATAAAACCGTGGCCATGACCTGATGGCAAGATTCCCGTAATATATATATTTTTTTTCAGGGGTAGTATAGCGCTTGCATATTACAACTTATATCAGTTGTCAAAAGTGTGTTGCCACTGCTTTAATTGTTCTAAAAATAAAAGAGACATTTTGCATGCGGGTCAAACATCTACTCTAGGTTGAATGGTTTAATGGACTGATTTATCCAGCATATGTTTTTCCTAATCAAGCAAAATGCTAGAATTTCAAGACTTAAGAATTTTAAACCATGCTCTCTTAATTGGTGTACAATGTCTAATGTGCCTATAACCTGCTTTTAATTATGCCCTCAGATGTTGTGAAGTTTGACAACAGTTACAGCCTAACGCGTTCTAAGACACTGAGTTATTTTGTTGAACTTCTGGAGCCATTTGGTGAAGACGAAGAACCTGAGTTCCAGGAGCAGGAAACTCTGGATGATGTGTCTAATCTGGAGTGAACGGCAGAAGATAGTATGTCTTACACATGCAATCGCGACATCTAAATGGACTTACATTAGTTAGTTTGTTAGATTGAGCAAAAACGGCGTTTTCGGTTGTTGGGGGAAAAGTGGCTTTCTTCCTTCATGTGAAAATATAATGTCATTATACATTTAGAATGCTTACACTCTGCCCAAAAATCTAAACTTTATTTGTCAAAATTGTTTTCAACTTCAGCGGCTTTATTGAGGCATGTTATTTTTACGTCAATGCGTTAATTTATTTCAAAGGAAACGGGCATATTCAAGCAAATTACAATTACTAGAAAGAAGCGCCAGCATTTTTAACCCTTTTTCATTTTTGTAATGCTTATCAAGGTATTCGATCACACCTGAAGTGAATAACCCGAATACGTCGTATTTTCATCCTTATGTAATAAAACGATGATTTAGTATTTTTCTGCATCTTTCGTGCACGATATCAAATTATGCTTTTCTATTGGGACTAGTACGATATTCACGCAAGTCAAAACATAGTTTTTGGCTTTCCTTTTTCTTGTTTGTTCAATAAAGCTTCGAAAACTCAGTATGACTTCCATAACCGGTCAATTGAGAGATATTTGCATCGTTAAAAATCTCATCCTGTAACATTAAAACGATTAATGAATAGATGGAATGAAACCCCAACTAGTTACACACATGCTGTACTAAACATAAAGTAGTCAAGCTGGCCTGATTAACGCATTAGTCAAGCAGGATGGACTAGCCTATGTTTAATCAGCATGGGATAAAACGTATAGGTGTCACACATGAGGGACTACCTATGCACGCAAACACCCTTTTATAATACCGGACACTCAACATATTTATGAAGGAGTCTAGGTTTACCAGCCTGGTACCGCTACTCCATTGCGATACACCGCTAAAGAAAAGAATCCTCAACTCACCAACAACGCGATGCACGACGTGCAATTTACGTACCTTCACACAAGCACCATGCATGATGCTTGTCGTGTGGTCTATTCCAACCAATTACTTCACGGGGTTGGTGCATGTACAATCAGGGGAAGAACAATACGCTGTGACACGAGGTTCCGATAGCTCGTGTGAAGTGAATGAGAAATAGGAAATATCGAAACTGCAAAACGATATAATGGAACGAGTCATGGATGGAAATGTTTTGAAGTGTGGTTTGCTTTGTGAATATTAAGACTGTCAAGTGTACTAAAGACGATGTCAGAACTAACCACTGACATTTATCGCTAATATGGACTTCGATGTCTTCCAACACAAATTGTACTAAGGGTCTACGAAATTAAGTCACATGCGCAAAATGAGAATTAAATGTAATTTGAGAATTTGGCACAGGGCCTGCTTTGTGTGGCTTTTGGTAGAGCGCTATTAGATACAAGTGACCCAACTAAGGATAATTATATTAAGCAGTGGCGCGCTTTTCAATATGATCTAACGATGTTGTAAAGAAGTTCGTTTGTGATATGGTTAGTCAAGATGTGTAGACCGACTCAAGGTTAGTCAAGTTCGAGCTTACTACGAGCTTTCCGAAAACGAGCTCCATAGTTAATTTGGAATTGGTTGTAGTACGTGACATGCATGTTCATCGATATGTCACAATATGGGTTCATATCTTACTATGCTTCTGCAGAATCCAACGATATCCTGTGTAATGGTGTTTTGATGTAATAAGCAGAAATTACTTTGGCCACCCATTATCAGTATTATATGGTGCATTGAACCGGATGAGCCATTTATCAATTTTTTTCAGCAAAGGTGTTACCTGGGGACACATTGGGCGCTGAGGTGTTACGGTTGCTAAGATCCGTCAACTTGCTATTTATTTTTCAACGATGTATTGATTATTGACATGTTGCTCAATTACTGTGAACATCGTGTTTTGCAGGTTTTGAAATCAGTGCTTTGCATTGCAGGGCTACACTTTCTAAAGAAAGATTATCATAAACAAATAAAATTGCTACACTCCCCGTTTGTTCCGTGGTGCTGGATCCAGAGTCTGGCTGGATCTAGGAGCCTACTAGTCTAGGTAGTCTAGGTTTAAAACCACCAAATTACCCCCTTGTGCTCATTTGCAGTGCTTTTGTGCCACTCAGGGCGACAGCCTTGACTAAATTGCTTTGTGGTACATAAAACTCCTATCAAAATTCTTGCAAATGCGAGAAAAGGCCTGAAGATTGAACAAGGCACTCTGCCTGCAGTTGAACTTGCAGTTGGAAGCATGGATAATAGGCCAGTTGAAATGGGAGACCTCAAATTAGGGCTTGATTAGAATGAATTCTCGCAGGTTTGAACTATTTCTTTATTCTTAGGGAGGGGGAATTGTATTCCATTCCTCGCCATAATTCATCTGTATCATGCTTGTTAACATTGAATGAAGTTGGTAGCACCTTGAACAAGGCTAGATATTACCCTGTTCATTTTCATAATTTATATTGCGTTTATAGAGCAACCGATAATCAATACGGCTCCTGAAAGATAACTCTCAAAGCTAGAATTATTTTTTTTTCAGTGAGTATTATGCACAATCATATTTTGGTATGTTCTTATGGAAAGTTTATGTTATTCGCTTCGCCTGTATTATCATCAATTATCCAATGATTCAAACAATCACACGAATTCATCGAACTCTAGGAACGTCCAATTATTTGGTAAGAGAAAATTGATTAACGCATAACAACATTAATTATTACATTTAAAGTACGCCTGTAACATTAATATTTAAAAATAATAATATTCACGGTGTATCAAAGAGTGTTTTCCTTTCTGCCCTGTTTGGGATCGAATTTATATTAATTCATTCGTGAAACAGCTTACTACCTCTCCAGGCCCCAAACGTTGAGGTGACGCATTTGCTGAAACGTATTATTATAACTAGGCTTCAAATTAACCAAGCCTGTGTCTCCTCGCACACTGGGCCGGGTATGGGGGGGGTGGGGGGGGTGGACATGCCAACTCAACAGCAACGGCAAATTCAAAACGCAATCAACTCTGAGGTGCTATTCCATGTTTCAAAGACTTCACTTCCTCATATCGAACGGTTACAAACACTTGACTAAAGACTAGGCCTGGTCACGAATGTTTAAATCTAAATGAGTTATTTTGAAATTATACTATTTTGCAGCGGGTTAATCCACTAACCCACGACGGATTTTGAGTCACTAATTTTTTCTTAATTTTATTAATTAAAATGTAAATACTAGTTATCTAAGGTTTCTTTTGAACAAATGTTTAAGAGATGTATGTTTTAATGTCACGGGACCGAGATCGTCATAGTAAATGCACGTAACAGTTACCCAAATTACCGTTTGGAAATCCTAAGTGCACCAATCGAGCAGAATCGTGTCCTACCCCCCCCCCCGCCGGGTAGACTACTTTAGCTTACTTTGAGGTTAGTCATGCGGGTTATAGGCCAGTCAAAATAGAATGAATGCTGCCTTAAACACACTAATTGCAACAGAATCAATTCCAGGGCCATTCTTCGGTCACGTTTGTGACCAGAAACCGGTGATTTTTTTTACTTTCAGCCCAATGTTGTTTTGTCAACGTAACCAATCTGTTATTACTTTTTACATTATAAATAACCTTCAGTCCAAACCTAACAAAATAATGTTTCCGGTTTTGGTAGACTGGTTATTTTGTCATGGTTGCCCGCCCAAAGTTCGGTCACGCGTGTGACCTACTGATGGTCACAAACGTGACCGAACTTTACTTGCCCCCATTACGAAATAACCAATCAAGTGAAAGTGGATACATTATTTTTGGTTAGGCTTAGACTCAAGATTATTAAAAATGTAAAAAGGATTAACAGATTTGTTACGTTGACAAAACAGCAGCATTGGGTTGAAAGTAAAAAAAATCACCGGTTTTGGGTTACAAACGTGACCGAAGAATGGCCCTCCAACAGAATTGTATTGAGAATACCTTTAAAAACAACATATCAAAAGTCTACTAAAATCAAAGGAGTGGAACATATATTTTTAAGGGGGTAAGGTTTATACAGGGGTCAAAATATGAAAATATCAAAACACGTCGAAAAGTATGCCAACGTGTTCGTTACATTTCCAGGATTAAAAAAAGGTATAGTTTGCCATATCTGCATGTTGTAGTTCAATAGTTACGAGTCAAAATAGGTTCAAGGTCACAATGGGGGTAAATTTTCAGATATATCCGTTCGTTATAAAAAATGGTGTCAAATTGTTCGTCTAATGGTACAGAACCCGAAAATATACTGGTTGCACCATCTATAATATTCGTTGCATAATTGGAACGCAAAATACTAGTCATAGCTCTGTAAGTCTTATATAGAGAGTTCAAACAAAGAATCTATTTACATTTACTTATCTAGTGGGACAAATTTAACAGTTTACAACCAGTCCGATCAAAATCGGACCATTCTATGAATTTTACCCCAGCATAACCTTGAACTGTTATGAGCCTATTGTACTAAAACTATAACGCGTAGATAGGGCAACTATACTTTTTTTTAAACCTTAGGAGTAGCCCAATAATTGGTACATCATTTAAATCAATTCGAACAATTCTAATTTTTTACCCCTGTACAAACGTTGCCCCCTTATTTCTACATGTTCCACTAGGTTGATTTTGGTAGACTTTTAATATATTATTTTTGGACTATTTCAGAGTATATTAACACCAAAATTGTTTCTGTTGCAATTTGTGTGGGGTCAAATCATACAATTATTGGACTATTATACAGTCAGCATTTGGAATAACTAGTTGAGCGACTCACCTAAAGTAACCAAGATAGTTCAGATGGGCACTATCTATACTGAACCATCTTTATATTTGTTTGGCTGACACATTTTGGTTTCCGTGTCCATTTTTATGTTTACCTGATTTGGTTGATTGCATTTAACAAAAGCCAGTTCGTATAAGTTGAACTGCTAGAGTGAAGAATTGAGCTCTAAGCGGTGGAGTCAATGACGGGTTCTATATAGACAAAGGTTACGCAGTGATCATTTCTTTAAATTGATTCAAATATGTTGAGAAGAATACCACGTTATTTGCCTAATGATTACAAACAGGTATGGTGTGTACTACAGGGTGAGTCAAAAAAAATTGACCCGGATTGTTTCCGCCATTTTGAATTTTTGAATAACATATACCTAACATATGTGATGCCATCGGAAAGCTAATTTCATTATCTTTAATTTGCTGCAAAGATAATTCCAATCGGATAAGTATATGCCGAACTACAGTCTTTTATAGCAAGTGTCAGTTTTTACCCCATCCACGGATTCCCATTTGAATACACGGTGGCCGTTCATTTTAATGCGAATCCGTGGACAGAGCGCAAAACAGACTACTTGATTCAAACGACTGTAGCTCGGTCTATACCTAACCGATGTGAATAGTCTTTGCAGCAAATTAAAGATACTAAACAAGCTTTTTACAAGTATACCACACATGTTAGATATATATTACTTAGAAATTCAAAATGGCGGACACCATCAGGTCAAGTTTTTTTTTACTCGCCCCGTATCTATATATAGCCTAAAGTCTTGAAGTTACAAGTTAAAAACAAAAATCAATAAAACGGGTCAATTGCAGTTGCACAGTGTTCAAATTATAAAGTTGCTCCGATTTAGATAAAATAAAATGTTGCAAATTATTGGTGGAGCTCATAGGATTAAAATAGGTGATAGGATTGACTGTCTTAAATGCTGAGTTAGAAATGTAGGGGGAAAAGCCCCGTTGTCAAACAAAGGTTGTTATTTCGGTAGACGTTTCATATATATAGAAGTCCCATTGATGCAAATGAGGTATTGCCATTCATTCCGTCAAGCGCTACTGCACAACGTCATACAGCGCATGACGGAATCAATTGTAATACCTCATTTGCATCCATGGGACTTCTATATGAAACGCCTACCGTTATTTCCATCATTCGGCGGCACAAATTACCCGTTGAAACACCTATCTTTCCAGCAAAGAGGCATGTTGGTATCTAATCTCCTTTAAAAAGTTTGGAAATTGTTTTGTTGAGTCATATCTCATTTTATTTGAAGGTGGTTTTCATAGTATACTCCCCGCCTAAAAAATCCGAACGATGTTGAAATGGCCATCAACGTGCTCAAACTTGCTTTCAAATGAACGCGCCAAGCCAGCTGGATAAATCTCTCGAACTTCCACATCATGCTTCGTTATCAATACATTACGGATACAGGTCAATAAGCAAACGCATTACCCGAACAACGCTCCTGGCATTTATTATTATAATTCACCTACATACCTACATACCTTTTTAATACAGTAATTTATATCGTTCGGATTTTTTAGGCGGGGAGAATATTTAGTATCAGTGAAACGGTCGTTCATTGTCTTAAATTTCAAGCGACGCGACACCTCGTATTTAAGAACCGCGTAATCTATGGTTGAGTAACTCTCCTTGCAAAATATGCCAAATTTGCCAATTATTTGCCTCCAATTATAGAACAATCAGTTCCATCAGTTGAATCAGTTTGGCACATTTTGTTTGAGACCTGCCGGTAATCAAAGGAGAGGTACTCAGCCATGGAATGAGTGATTGTTACAAATGAGGTGTCATTATAAAGAGAAGAGGATGACGTTCACTATATTCAACACTATGAAAACAACCTTCAAATAAAATGAGATGTAAATCAACAAACAAGTTTCCAAACTTTTTTGAGGAGTTTATTTTTTATCAATCAAAAGAGAAGGTCAATAGGTACACAATGTATTCAATAGGTTACCAAATTATTGGGAACACTCGTTAAAGGTGTTGCAGAAAATACTTGAGTAGATTAGAAGAGGATACTATATTAAAGGTTATTTTATTTTGTAGCTAGTTTGTTGGAATTTCAAACATAAACACACATCAAAAGTAAATCCCCCCCCCCCCAAAGAACCTACGATAATTTCCAGGATATCCGTTTTTTAAAGATGAACCCTAGTAAAGGTTATAGCGATGGTTGTTAGGAAGCGGTGTTGTGAAAATGAGAGGAAGCGGTGCCTTCACGGCTGAATGATCAATAATTAAAGAAAAAATGAGGCCTTTTAAAAATTGTAAAAACGTCAATCATGATGACAGGCGTGGCAGCTTCAGCAGGCAATTGCCATGCCCTATCCCGTCAGATAAACCTGCGCATGATTAATTATTGCAATCCCAGTTTTGACTTTATCATCTTTATACGTTATACTTTGTGGTTGGTGTATTGCAAGTGAGTGTGGGTCAGGAAATTTATTGGGTGTATAGGCCTACATTTTTGATACCAGGTCCTTTTGTATTGACATGTGTTTCACCATTCGTCATCTTATGAATGCTCCCAGTAATCCCATGAATGGATGCATTCATCATTTTATGCCTGACCAGGTAACTGAGTATAATGATTTCAAAAGAAAAGTGACATGCATGGTGCAACCTTGGGGTGGGGGGGGGGGTGCTTCGACCCAAATTACGGTGTTGAGTCCGCTGGTTAAAAAAAAAAATCGCACCCATGTGATAGTGACCAATTGTACAAAAAATATGACCCATTATGTAGTTGGTTCCAAAATTTTGACCCATTTCTATAGTTGGCTTTGAAATTTAGCACCATTTTCATAGTAATCTTAGCAAAATCGGCCCATTTTCATAGTAATTTTTCTGAAAATCGGAAAAATCGCCCATTTTCATTGTGATTTTACCGAAAATCGAAAAATTGACCCATTTTCACAATAAATTGTGACGAAAAATTTAAAAATGGACCCATTTGTATAGTAAGCAATGACCTAAAAAAATGCCCATCAATTTAGTAGCATGTGGGGAAAAACGACCCATTGTTATAGTAAGGGGTTGAAAATGTGGCCAATATCGGCGGCACATATGTAGCTACCCTTTTCCACTGAGTAAAACCCCCCCCCCCGGGGTTGTCCAACACAGTGAAATATGGACATGAAACATCTTTGCAATTTGTTAAAAAGGCCTCATTGTGTGTCAATTGAGCACATTCAGCCGTGAAGTACGGGATTCCTCTCATTTCACAAAAACCGCTTCCTAACAACCAGAGCTATAACCTTTACTAGGATTCATCTTTAACAAATGGATAATCCTGGAAATTGATTTTTGTGTTTATACCGAACAACATTTTACACCAGATTTACTACTCTCTGTCGAAGGAATAAGGGAACAAAATAATAAACAAACCGTGTATAAATTTGCATTGGTGGTATAGCTTTATATGTGATGTAACAAAATGCAAGTTGTGTCAGGGTGACACACTTGCGCTTGACCAGTGTGTGTACGGAGATGCAATGGGTGCAAAACAATGCATGATAAGCCCCAGAAACGTACAGGTGTGGCAGGAGATATCGTCCTATTGTCGTAAGCCATCAAATGCCATACGTTTGGCCGCAACGCGTTGCGAGAAAGTAGGCAATGCATTGCCAACATTTCAAACGCGTTGCGGGTTTCCAATTATTGAAAATAATCAATTTCTGTGACGTTTAATTTAAAAAAAATAGGACCCACAATGCGTTGCAAAGTATATAGCAAACGCGTTGTGGAAAAACTCACAACGCGTTACAAGCCTCCACAAACGCGTTGCGGAGATTCACAAACGCGGTTGAGTGCTTTACAACGCTTGCGAAGGTCCAACAAGGCCATAAGGGTCATACGGATTGCAGACAACGCTGTTGTGAGAAAAGTAGCAACGCGTGCGGCTATTTTCTTATATCCCATTCCAACTCTATTTTCTTGAATCCCATCGTAGAACAGGAGCTCTTGGACATTGTCAAGAAATTCAAGTAAATGGAAAAAGCATAGGACTCTGATGATGTTAGGCCTTCAATAGTAAATCGTTGTCATTCCCTTTATCGCAACCCCCTTGCCTATATCTTCAAAACCTCCTTATCAATGGTACATTTCCTCGGCTCGCAAGGTTGGGAAGGTCAGTCCGTATTCAAAAAGGAGGATACTCATGTCTTTTCCAACTACCGCCCTATATCTTTTCTTCTATGGTCTTCAACATTCCGTGAACGCAGTTATCTATAACAGGCTTGATATTTCGTCACCCACTTCCACATTCTTCATGATAGCCAACATGCGCTTTCGGCAAAACAACACCTCGATGACCTTGCTTCTTTTGGATCTCTATAATAACATATCTTTTTGCTCTAGCTGGCAATATCAAACATTGGTATTCTGGATTGACTTAGCAAAGCCTTCACACCACAATCATGCTAGTGTTTTTATGCCAAACCCCACCACTATGATATCAGTGGGTCTTCCCTTGAATTACTCTCAGGCTATGTATCCAACATACATTAAATTCATTTCGTTGTCCACATCCTTCCAATCTTCTCCCAGTTTCCTACGGTGTCCCTCAAGGTTTTATATTGGGTCTCCTGCTTTTCTCTATATGTTAATGACAGTCCTTCCTCTTACAAAACATTTCTCTTGTTAGATTTGCGATGACACCAATATATTTCTATCACATTAAAACCCAACACCAATCACCAAAAAATGTCTAACAAGGAGAATCCATGTATTTAACATGGTTTATTTACAAACTGAGGGGAAGCCATTGAAGGTTGTACAGGGATCAAATGTCAAGTGATGATTGTGCCACCAATGTGTCCTTAGTAAATATGATTCAGGAAATGTACATTGCCCTATATGGGGTGGTCGTTCACGCGTTATTAGCAAAAAAAAGATCAAAGATTCAATATTTTGTTTACAGGGTCAAATTTAAAAAAATGCACTTATTTCGATTCAGATAGTCTCAAATTGATCCCTGTTTATCAATCCGATTCCATATTCAAATTGTTGCACCCATACAGTATACTTCGTAGTATGGTAATACCATACTTTGGCCTAACTCAATAGAGTTCAATGGAAATTATATTTACATTGGAGTTTAATCATGGTACCTATAGTCCATAAGCTAGTTTCGTACGGGCCTTAAAATGCGCAGTTTGTGCACACCCCACTGGGGCCGTCCCCAACACCTCTCTTACGACACTGGTTAGCCCCCTACTTTTATACTAAGTAATGCGGAACTTCACTACTAAGTTCAGACGGCTTTCCTGTGGAAACTTCGTACGGAACAAGCCTAAACAACTAAAATTTACGACTGAGGTCTACGTTCGATACTAAGTTGGGATTAGTAAACAACCTAATGAATTGTACGCGTTCCCCAAACTGACACGTAATGCAGTTGTGAATTAAATCTGACCAATTATGTTAGGCACAAAACTTAACGTATATCGTGAGGGGTGACTTTAAACGCACACGTAAAGCTATTGAAAGCTGACTCGAGTTTTCGAAATGTAATCCTTTTGGGTGTATTAATTAAAAATGGTGAACACGAACCAAATATATTGACCTAAAATGACCAAATCATATAAGTTTGAGATGAAATATTTTTTTTTTGGATTTTTCGTTTTGATGCAGTTATAATTATGTGTAGTATAACAGTGCCATAGGCTAGGCCTATACAAAAAATAAGGTGGTTCCGTAATTTTATAAAAAGTTGGTGATTTCGCCATGTTAATTTGAACACCTTCTGGAAATCATAGAGGACCACCACCAAGGTATTAGATTTTACACAATTCCAGTGTTACATACTACCATGGTAGTGATTGTAATTAACACAAATTTTTGGTGTTTCAATATATATTATATGACACTGTTTGGTGTTCATTTTAAACCACATTTCAGGTTGTATTTGGTAAAATTGTGGAGCCAAATTGACACTACTTGTGTTAATTTTGCACCCCCTGGAATCAATTACGGGACCACACCCTATGGTGTTCATTAAAAAAATAAAACATTGGTGTTACATTATATTTGTAACGGTCTGACATTTTGTAGAAAATGTTTGATTTTGTATTGTTTGTGTCTATTGTAACTGTTACCTCTTAACATTATACATTTCATAGCAGATCAACAAAATCATAATTTAAAAATGTAGGCAGCAACACCATTTCAACACCCACAAACTGAACAAGCTTTACATCGACTTGGTGTTACATTTAACACTCCATTTTAACGTGTATAAGGACAAGCATAATGCACATGCATTTAAAAAAAAAGATTTGCCGTTGAAACTCATGGCGCCCAAATCGGGAAAATCTCTGAGTCAGCCTTTAAAACCGTTTCATATACATGTTTTAAATTTTTTTTGTTTTTGTAGGGGCTTGATGTAATCAATGCCGTGGTTGTGATCTAGGAGGTAGAAATAGGTCCCGAACGAGAAATCTGAATTATATTAACCCACAGGATCCCTTCCAAAAAGGTTTGAGATATTACTATAGGCCTACACCATAATTGATATACTATACGAATTATATGACATATTGGAACACCGTCTTAAAGGTACTGAAAAAGTAGATTCCTAGGATGGTTATATCTGAAAACTCTGGGAAAAGTAAAATAATAATAATAATAATAATTAAAAAAGTACAAAATACAGGATGTTCCCATCAAGGTTATTGTATAAAATTAACGAAAGCTAGTATTTATAAACATTAAACAGCCCATTTGTCATGTTTGTAGCACAAAATGGCATACTGATTCAAGCTTGATAAATAGATAATTAATTTTAAAAAATATACTTAAAAATATGGTTTGCAGTTAAAGGTATCTTATTCTTGGTGATTATATATGTATCAGAATTTATATCTGCAGTAACATGTTTGGAATTTTGAAGATGGGTCAAGCTTTTAGATCGGATTTTTTTTCTGTAGCCAATATCTAAATAAAGTTATTATGTTAAACATAGGCAAATTTACTTTTCGGACAGCATGTATTATTTTCTGGCAAGGAAATACCGTTTTTTAAATGTTTTTGCCACCAGCACCACAACAACTACAACTACTACTGAAGAAGAAGCAAATGGAGACATTAAATACAATAAACAATAAGATAACTTAGATTGCAAGACGATCACTGCATGTATACAGAATATGTCAAAAAAGAACCCTATCCAAAACTAACATCCATTTTTGGCTACTTACTGAAGTTTTTTTGGGGCTCTTTGAAACTCAAATGAAAAAAATGACAGAAATCGGAAATAAAGTAACCCAATGGTGAGAATATTCCCCCCAAACGACGCAGGACTACCTTGTCCATACATGAACATATAGTAATGTATGGTAAATGAATACAGAACACCCTTGCTCATACCTTTTGTTTTACCCTGCATATATGGAATTATTTTAAGATGTATTTTTCCACATTTACCTAGGAAAATATAACGTCTGTCAACTATAAAAAAGAAAACGATTTAATTTTTACCTTTAAAATTATTTTAACTTCGTTATTGTTTCCAGTAATATTCCCATACAGACTGGCCTAAAATATTTGGAACTGGAAAAGGCAAAACCAATAGCGCGGTTGAAAACCTTACATTTTGCAGGATTTTTTTTTTATCGTCGGCTTTGCTTTTGCGAACACCAGTGTACTAACTGCCTCGTCCGAGTAATAATGCCTGTGTTTTTTAGTGTCACTAACCTTTTAATACATTCTATTATGCGAAAGGACAATAGCGAAGCACTGTCGCACAAGCTCGCACACATTACACCCACAAATACTCCCAATCGTTTAATCGATAGGCTTGGAGTAGAATAGTCTTAGAATGTTCGTAACTCTTGATGCGCATCACTAGCTGAGAACCATCTCAGCAGGTGTTTGGGGAACAGACGTAAGTCGCAACTAATAGAAATCTTAGCTTGTGTTGAGCATGAGTTGCGACCACAACTTTACGTATCAGTTTGGGGAACGAACCCCCGGGTGATTAATTTTCCAATATATCACCTTGAAGGGGGGTGTCCCCCATGGACAAGGAGTAGGTATGTTTCCGCCCCGAACAGATGCACATTAGAGTGTGTACGGCTATCAAAATTGGCCACCATTGTTTTATGAACAAAAAACTGCTATTGTATTTTCCTATATATAGGAACTTTCTCCAGGACTAAACGAATATTGTTAACTCCTCAAGTGGGCTTAAACATTTAAGTGTCCAAGATGCCGCCGGTCGGGGGCAGGTTTTAGGTTTTGTAAATGTACTAAAATTGCCAAATAGATCGGGGTAAGAATGCGAGTAATATTTTGAGAGCTCTAAAAAGAGATTCAAGGACTTTGTGAATTGCGGACATGATCATAACTCATGATGGCGGCGGTTATACCCGCTCCGGGGGACATAAATCAAGAAGACAAACACCCCTGCACATCTTTGTGGACATAATAAGAACCATAACGAAAACTATTGATAACATTTTCCCGCAATTTTCTCTCGTACTTCTGGATAATTGCAGACCACTCAACACTTGTTGACGCTGGGAAGGAGGCTGATCTAGGCAGTGGAGAGAGAGAAGGAGCCTGTGGTACAAGTCAAAAACAAGATAGCACTTGATGTGCTCGAAATAAACTTAGGTCACCATATTTAAATTTTCCTTCTACATATAGACATTTTTTTCACTTCTTTATAAGCATATTTTTTATTTTTACTGGGAAACACCTATGACGTCACTGAGTAGTCCTTAAATACAGTCCACACCCATTTATTATGATTTTATTATATCAGGTTAATATGAGCTGTTGTCTTCCTATGAACTATTATGTAGTCAGTTTAAACTACGTTATATGGCCCAAGTAGTAACAAGCTGTAGTAACGGCATTCGAGGACAAGTCAATACCCCACTTTAATATTTTTTTTACATCTTGGAAATGATTTAAGGTCATTATTAGAAAGTGTTGTTTAATAACGTCGAAAAGATGGGTAGGGCTGTTTTCTTCCTGATTTACGTACCCTAGAGCGAATATAATCACCGCCATCTTTAAAAACAAGCCTGTACGTAAAATATAAATGCCATGAATTCTTTTTGGAGCTCCAAAATATCACCCAGGTTCTTATGTCAACAATTTGTAATTTTAAGTTCATTTAGCAAAATATGCCTCCTTGCGGCGGCCATCTTGGACGCCTAGATGTGTAAGCCCCCTTCAGGCAGTTAAAAACTTGGTTTCGTGTAGTCGTGGATAAAATTTCTATATGTAAGGAAATTATAATGGCGGTTTTACATAAAACAATGGCAGCCATTTTGAAATGGGCAGGACACGATAAACGTGCAGCTTTTCGGGGCGGAGGAACATACCTAATCCTAGTCAGGGGGACATCCCCTTTAAGGGGATATATGAGAAAAATTAACCACTAATTGGGTGCAACGAACGGAAAATATGATGATGGCAGCTTATGGACTACTAGGTGTGCTTAATATATGTGCCAAATCTCATGTTAATACGATCTTTTGCTTTTGAGTTACCATCGTTTGGAATTAAAAAACAAACGATTTTATCATTTTGAGATATTAAGAGCAACGCTCTTTAATAATGAAGTAGCCTTATAATGAAGTCGCCCAAATTTGCAACATATCTTTAAAGGGGCATTTCGCGATCCCAGCCTCGTCCTCCGACCACGTGATTAAAAAAGTTGATTGTTTATTATCATCTGAACCGTTAACCTTAGTATTTTCTGTCGGTAAACTGACAGAAATTACAGCAGCGGTTGGCCTAATGGGACCGTGGGAACAACATTTGCTCTTAATACAAAATCGCAAGGACGGGATTCAACTAAAAGTTGTGAATATCTATTGAAGAATGATACAACAAGAACGGGCGGGAATCACGAATGGCCATTTAATGTCTTTCACTTTATATCCTTTAATATATAATTAATTGGCCGATTTTGAGTGCATTTCTTTATATTTTTTTTAAACACATTGCTATGACTTCATTGCTTTGTTGTCCTGTTGATTATTTTTCTATTTTCTACGAATCCACCACACTTTTCTGCACGAATCTACGTACACTATAGATTCGTGCAAAAAAAGTGTGGTTCGTAAACAATAATCTACAACTATACACTGGAAAAGTTGCATTTACATGTGTAAGAAAACACAACAAAAAAATAAAACTTAGTATATAAGCATCAGTCAAACAAGAACGGTAGAACATTTCTCACCTTTTTAGATATAACATTGTTCTAGTATTACATGTTTAATTTGATCAATTATGTTTTTTCTTCATCTTTTAAGGAAAATCATTTCGTCCCGTAATTTGGTTGCCACGTTTAAGAAATGACGTATATAACACAATTTTGTACACGTGTAGGCGGTTTATAATGTTTGTTTCAAGTGCAATAATTTTTACACTGATTTTTGTAATAATCGTACCTGTTACTTCAGTAGGTGTTTTTTTTCAATTTGTCGCAGTCACGTGACGTAAAATCGAGCACGCTTGGAAATGGCAGTAGGCCTATACAGGTTTACCTATTAAAATATTTTTGTTTTTTTTTTTTTTTTTGCTTTTGTTTGCTTATTCCAATGTAATTTCTTCTGTGTAATGAATAACCATTTAAGCCATGTTAGGCTTACATATCGTCGTGGTCACGACATAGTGTCGAATCTGATTTTTTGGGTCAATTGAGTTAATCGTTGATTCTGGTTGCATTTTATGCACCTCTTTATTGTACTCAAAATAAAGGTGAATTACTCTCCAACCAAAATAAACCGCAGTCGAATACACGCATTTGTCTAAAACGGGTTTCACAACCATCGAATACGTTTTCGATAGCTTTGCTTGTCCAAATATCTCAAACACAGGTTTAACAAGCGCGTCTATTTGAACATTTTTACCGTCCCGCACCTTACAATAGGCTTCATTATGCGGTACGCAATCACCACGTATGAAAAGCGAACGCCAACAGGCAAAATTTACGATGATGTTTAATATCTTTGGACTCGCCACCTAGCTCCTAGCTCCAGCATGTGGTTTAAGGAACGGAAAAGGCTTGCAGAATACTTAATAAGGGCATTGCGAATTAGACAAATTCAGAAAATTGGTCAAATTGTAGAAATTGTTTATGATAGGTTCGGTTTAAGAACATTGAAATAGTAGTTAAATATTGTATTGTGGCCAGGAAGTAAAATTGGTGACCGTTACCGGGTGCTACCTTCACAGTTGTTTCTCGTAATTTGAATGAAAAAAAGCACTTTTTCTTAATTTTTTTTCAAATATACCTATATAATATTTTCAAATTCATGAGAGGTGTGATCCTTGGGTTGCAACGACGGTCTGTTATTGCAATCAGTTGAGTGGTTCGTCTAAATTTTTAACATTTAACGGTAAACTCCTATTGGCTGCTGGAACCATGGCAACCCGGTCCGTCATTAATGTGGCAAAGTGTTAATTGAAAATGGTCAAAGATGGCGCTGTGTATATGACCTCTGTAAACTTGTGTCATGCTGCTCAGGTTGAAAAAAAAAAATGGCGAGAAGACAGGTTGGAAAATTGGAAATCTCAAAAACTGGCATAAAAAGAAAAAAGGGTAAAAAATCACAACTTTACAAAATTAAAACAAAACAACAACTTTAAAAAAAAAAAAAAAACAAAACCTTTTCCCACACTATTAGTGTGAGTTCACGATCAAAAAAAAAAAAATATTCACAACTCGATTTTTGGGATTGTAATTTTGATCGACAAATGGCTAAATTTGCCCATCTTTCGTTTGTGGCCTATATATCTACAACACCCAATCTTAGGTCATCTGTGAATTAGTACACGTAGTGTCGGTATGGTCGTCAGATGACCTTAAATATAGCCTTTAGTGTGTGTTGGCATAGGAAATTCGAACCTTAAAAATGGCTTTTTATCAATTTTTTTTACGGACCAAAAAATAATTTCAAATTTGACCAGTGAAAAATCCACATCAGAAGTTATTGATTTTTAACTTTTAAAAAAAAAAAAAAAAACAAAAAAAAAAAAAAAAAAAAACAACATATATTACACCCTAATCCTTTATGCGCTGCTCTGAGATCATTTTGTTATGAATGGCTTGGAATTTGAACATTTTACTAAATTTGCACTTTATGTCTCTCGCTTTCTGAAAATCTTACGGTTAGTTGCAGTACAAAGCCCACAGATAAATTGTGAACCGAATACGTATTCGCTGGGACAAAGATTGCTACTTCAGGGATCAAAAGCGAAATAGGTCTATCAAGATTTTTAAGGCAATCGGTGAAATTTTACCTTTCTCTACTTCATGAGGGATGGTCAGTTAGTGACCACATTTAATTTATGTTTAATTTATGTTACTTGTACTTATTGAAAGCCTACGGTCTGTACGTCGCTTGAAAAAAAAATCCAAGTTTGTAGTTTTAAAATTTGTAAAATACACAAAAATTATATATTTTTGGGGGGGATAGTGACATTAAAGGCACTAATCAGTGATTTGCTCGAAATTCGGAAAATCCGAAAAAAAAAAATCATCAAAAATCAGATGTTGAATGTCTGTAAAAAGTACAGGTATCCTAACATGCTTGCAAAATGATAAGACCAGAAAGTAACCTAATAAGGGGGGGGGGACAAAATCAGATCTTTTAGTCTGTTTTGACACTTACTACAACACGTAAATGAATGGGGATTCGTATCGTAGCACTGGACATTGTTCTTTCTTTTCTGTTATTCGTCAGTTGGAAAAAAGTAAACTTGCGAGCAATACTATAGATTATCCTTCACTTTTAAGTATTCCTACAAATTTAATATTTTGACTCAGACTTTATGAATAAATCACTGGTAGTGTTTCATCACTCGTATACCAAAGGGGAGGAGTTACACCCCAGGTAAACTTTCACTCGGTGCGCAAAAAACGTTATAAAAACTTTCGTAATAAGCTTCCATATATATTTCAAATTTCCTTCTGATAATTTTGGCGAAACAAAGTGAAGGGTAGCACCCTCTCCCGGCGGTTATGCGTTCCGAAGTCGATTGGTGGGAAGTGGTTCTATTACCTCTGCTATACCCATTATTGAAAATGCAGCATTCTGATTGGTCGTTTACCGCCCATTTTCTGCAATAATGCGCCGCTAATGCATTTTCTTTAATTTTTGAAATATTTATTCATAATCAGCATACAAAAGACACATAAGGCATATTACTTTAAAACCTATAAAAACAAAAAATAACATCTAGTTTTTTAGTTAATAGAATAGAAATTTGTCGTATCATCTATGGGGCTCATAATGTATCCTCGGGCGGGAAAAAATAAAAATAATGGGCGCCCCATTATTTAGTTTTCAGAATCTTCGGGCACATTTTTTTTTCGCCTATAAATGATACTGCATTACCCTTAGTTATTAGTTCATTGTTTGAACTATTGTGCATTGTATGTGATTAAAAAAAACAGTAATTTTACCATATCATTTGGCCAAAACCCTGCATGAAAATCCAATATTTTTCATTTTATAATTTATCTATGATGTGTGTATGTGGAAAATGACAATTCCAACTTGTGAAACTGTCAGCGTCCATGGTGACGCCATACAGGTTATGGTGGAAGCAGTAGAAAACGGGTTTCTGCGACCAATGCTATCAACGGGTTCTACCAACATCGAATCATCTATTGCTTTATAATGAATGGAAATTCTCGGGGGTGTTTAACACCCCACCACATAGTAAACCGTGTTACAAATAGAATTGTAACATATTGCGAAAATTTGATTTTCTTTGATGTTAACTTTGATATTCTGCAAACTATAAATTAATTACTAATATTACATTCATTTAAAAAAACTCGCATTAAGGAACAATTTTGTGTTTTTGTTTGGGAAAGTGTTTTTTATAGCGTTAGTGCCTCTAAATTGTTTAAATATGTTAGATTTTATCAGTATATTACTCATTTAATGTTAATCGTTTCAAGTTTGGTAATATTTAAGCGTGTTTATACTTTGAAAAGATAGGAACTATAATGTAATGAGAATTTAAGAAACGAGAAAAAGACCACTTTTATCCTCAAAATCTTTTGAGTATGAAACCAATACGTTTACATTAAATATTTTCGGGGAGCGTCAAATTTTGGAAAAGTTCTAGCCAATATTAATTGTGTGGTACAACATGAATGCGTATTTATTCTTTTTTTATAGAACATGCACTACAATGTTGTGTTCCTTCTAACGTCTTAATCATGAAATTTGTTTTTTCTGCCAAAAATGAGTTTCAAAACATATTGGCGGACTAATTAAGAATATTAATTTTAAGGAGCAAATTGGTAAGAGGTTGTAATTTTCTGTGATTTCGTTGGTCATCGTGGTCAGTCTGCGAATATTTTTACAACGAACGATAAATGAAACAGTGAATGTTTCCCCCCACTTTTACCGCTTATGGAAGTCGGTTGTATACAAATTTGCATGGTTTGTAACATTAAACACAAATGCAATAGAAATCGTCATCGTCGTCGTTCATATCCTTAGACATCGTCATCGTCGTCGGCATAATCATCATCATAATCATCATCATATCATTCATCGATCAGTAGTTTCATTGTCGTCGTCAAGCTCGATGTTTCCTATTTCATCGGTATTGCCCACCATCATCACCGCCATCGTTATTCTATTCATCGTGGCATCCTCGGCCATTCATAATTTTAAAATAGTAAAACCCGTCCGTAATATAGTATCTCACCATTCCCAACCATTAAAAATCAACGGGTGTCAGCAGTCGAATACGTATTGACTCCTCGAGCACAGCGAATCAAAACATTTGTGGTTTGACAAACAATCGAACCACATTCAGTGCCCATTTCAGTTTGAATAAGAAAACAGTAGTTCTGGGTATTGTAATATGTCGTCATTGTAGTAAACCATTTCATTGTCTTAAATAACCCTTAAATTAAAATAGACTTTTCCTTTTATTTCATTAATTACAGCTTCCTAAGTAACTCAAAACTTTCAACACGCCGTTAGTTTTCCGTCAGAACTAGCCATTTATGTGATTCGACCACTTATGCAGAACCCCGACGATATAAAGATTTCATGTAACGATTTGTTTCCACTTTAAACGCATCATGAAAATCGGGTCATTGTTTTATGTTAATGATATAATTTAGAGTTAACTTTCATTCGGTTTTACATTTGCCCTTAATGTGCAAATTACGATAATGGTTAATTTTATCATTTATTTTCACTCATCTTTTACGTTTTATCAATATGATAATTGAAAATTAGGCCTAGGGTATATTATTCCATTCTCTAAGGGCGGAAACAGCAAATGTGGCACGTAAATATAAACTACTCAGTCTTCTACAAATTAGTCCTATAAAACGTCGTTTTTTGACTGTTTAGTCAAAATGATGTCTTAGTTATAGATTTATAGGCTCACATGTAGAAAGTACCAATTTGATTTTTAACAATGGAGGTCCTATGGTAGGGGCGCTAAGGTAAAGAGTAGAGGTGGAGGGGGGGGGTGTCCCCCCTCTTCTTCCCCTCAGGAGTTCAACAAAATGGGGAGGGACTTTCATTGAAAAAAATGGTCCACATTAATATTTTTGATGAATTACTCACGCAAACAAATATACACTATATTTGACATTTTATCTTACTAATAATAATGGCAAAAAGTTTATCTCATGCTTTCTTTTGCGATACCCTGTGTTTGAAGTTAAAAAAGGGCCCTACTACCCGAATTTTTGTTTCCTTACATTTGGCTTTTAGCTCATTTTATCGGCCTTTTTTTAATTAGTCGATAAAACACTCGCAACATCTCAAATAGCAATATAATAAAACTGAATTTTTAAAACCTTTGAACTCGCCTTAGCATATGAAGCTGAGACAATTTTTGGCCTAAAATAAGAAGAATCACGCACCTTAGGACGGCATTTTTGACATGTCCGTAATCCTGGCCCTTTTTCCGGAGGAATAGGTAACAATTCCAAAATCAAAATTGTCCCGGTAGCCGCTTGGTAAATATATTCCAAAAGTTTTTTTTTTAAAAAATCTGAATATTCTGGTTTCTTGAAATATTTAGTGTTGTCGTATTTCTTCAGTAAATCAACTCCCCGCCAGTGCTTTCGAAGATATGGTTTAATTTGTAATCCAAGAGAACTTATCCACCATATATTTTTGGGTAGTAAATTGTATACAAGCCCATGACAACAAGAACACTCACATTGATGTGCATAGGCCTATATTCAATGGGCCACTGCAGCATTGATCTGCATTCCTACATGCACTGATTGCGTGGACTCGACAATTGACCCCTTTCAGACTGTCAATGGTGGGTACGAATCCACACTATTTAAATGTTAATGCGGACATTGATTCTACATTTGGAGCAATGGTTTAAGTCAATTCAATCAGCTTTTCTCGTTTAGCAAAGCAAGTGGATGTACATCACTTGTGTCAGACTCAAGCATAATTGAGCTTTGGTGATAAATAATTCTTTTATCGTATCCATTTTTATGTGGTTGGAAGGGAAAACGCGATCACGACAATGCAATTTTATTTCAGTCTGACAAAACCATAACTATCCAACCTCAATGGTACGATTTCCACGCTGTGCTTGAATCGCTGTATTAAGAACCTACGAAGCACGTGTATTATGTACGAATCTAAGGTATAGCAAATAACAGGGCGGTGTAAGAATTTCGTAATTGAAAATTAAGTTTATCACGAGATCACAGAGGTGTGGTTTACATAGGTGTGTTTTTTTACAGAGGTTTTGGTTTTACACAATTCAGTTTTAACCATGGTTTAACGCTCGTTTGATTTTACATATTGACGAATCGCTCAATATATGTAGAATCTACAGGTTACAAATAAGAAGTGGTGTCCGAATTCGTAACAAACAGCATGTGTGTAACAATTCAATTGCGTATAAGCACGTTCATAAAACATGCAACCGAATCCACAGGTATACCAATCAAATTGCCGCGTAATTGCTGATACAATTGTTATTAAAATGGCAATGGTTTTAGTCGGGAGAAAGCAAAATCCCATCGCTTCGCTCGGGATTCGGAGCACGAATCAACACTTCTCGTGCATTCTCCCTGTAACCGCACAAGTTACTACACAAGAAGTCCCAACAAAAGGACAATATGTAACAATAAATACCAAAACATTGATATACATTTCAAGTTTGTCTCTTGAATTATCAAAATTCAAGGACTTACACAGTACAGGACAACCTTCTGAATACTTGGCAGACATTTTGATCTGTTACTGTATTCTCTGCTCTGCATGTCTGCATGGATTGTTCTGGACGACTAATAGTGGTGCTGCGGATAGGTAACGGAAAACATTTTAGTATTCTGCACCATCCGATGAATCGGCAGCATCAACGGAATACACTGCATGTTGTTGGATGTGGTTGGCAGAATACTGAATTCATCCCTAGGTGACTTTGGATGTGCACTTCTGTCAGCAAGCAAGATAGTAAGGGTTATAAGTCAGACTCCCATTCTAGAAGGTTGGGGAAGAAGGTTTGAAGATGTTTTTCCATAGTTTAAATGATGCTGACTCAGAATTTTTAAGGTCCAACCTTGGGAAAATGTGGGAATTTGAAATCAAGTCCAAAAACTCACCAACATGATGAATGACTTTTGACTGGATACGTTCAGGTGAAGTTCACCTCACATCTTTATTTGTCCATATCAAACTTTAACTGAAACGAACACACCTGTGCAACGTTAATGATTTAAAATACTCATAGATCAAAATGGACCCTATGTGACATTACCCTCACTCGAAAAGGCCATTTCAAGGCTGATTTAAAGAA
Organism: Ophioderma brevispina; assembly: GCA_023653785.1. NCBI lineage: Eukaryota > Metazoa > Echinodermata > Ophiuroidea > Amphilepidida > Ophiodermatidae > Ophioderma > Ophioderma brevispina. The sequence continues at coordinate 24,640 of JAMKCH010030607.1, read as the reverse complement.
AAGGAAAAACTTGCTATATTATTTCTAAAATATCTTCAGTCGGCAATGCCAAGTTTCAGCTGAAAGTATTTTCTCAATCACGATCATTTTATACATCCACATATTTCAAATCATTATGGAACTGGGATTTCCCTAGTGGATGTTTTTTTTCTTTTTTTCTCCTGCCGATTGTCCACCCAGTGGACATTTAAATTAACCTATTTTGATATTGTGATACCGAGGGGCTATGTGGTTTGCCCTATTTTGCATTTGAATTATCTATTGTGAATATTGATGTGGGCCATGTGACTCTTTGTTTCTCTTTATCCTGTGTTTTGTATACATTTGGTTGGCTTATTTAAGAATTTGCGTTTTTCCCAATTTGACATTCGTCCTTAATTATGGTGGATTTGACCTGAAAAACTATAGGACATTAAAGGGACAATCATCGATTTGCTGATCCGAAACATCGAACAAATCATCAAAATTCATATTTTGATATTTTGGTTTAATTGGCATGGAGGTGCTAACATAACCTGCACAGTGTATGCTTAAATTCCGTGTATTAAAGACAAGGTGAACCTTTTTCTGATTCTGTAATTTTAGATACGTGCGTATCAAAATTCCGGCTTTGAGATCAAAAGCCTTTCTCTGTGAATATCAGATATTTTTTAAGCATGAGTTGTGCGCATGGACCCTTTACAGTTTGACCTCAAAACACAAAGATTATTTAATTTTGTTTATGTTGTACTGGTGTAAACCAAATCAGCTGTTTAGTGTAATTTTGAAACGCCATCTATTTACGGGGGACTGTACGAAAATTTCGGATACTTATTTTTTTTTCACTATTTGGTGTGTTTTTTTCTACATAAAACATTATATGGAATATAACGCACCTTTATAAGTTAAAAAATGCATTTCTATATTTTGCGATGTGCTCGATTATCGCTGCTAATCCTTTAAAGGTGCATTTCTCGATCTTAGCATCTCAAGGAAATGTTTTTTTCTAAAGTTTCAGTATTCTGACAGTGGGTTTTGAGGACCAAATGTTTGAATCCACGGCCACAACATAGACCAATGTGTTTGTAATTTCAGTCAGTTGACGGAATAACGTACAAAAACAAACGAATTCCTTCTAACTAGATTGAGTTTGGCAGGGGGTGGTGGGGCTTTGACTCTAGATGTAGTGCCCCCCTCCTCTCGTTTTAGGTATATAAGTCGGGGGTGAAGCTGTGCGTCACGAAGGCTTCTATTTAATTAACTTCACTTGGAACGCAATTTAAAACTTTGAAATGTAAAGAACAAATACACACCTGGCTTCTTCTTCTTCTTAGCGTACCACAAGTCATTGGTAATGGCTCGTGGTAGTGCCAGGATTTATAACTTGAGTATGCTGAGCCGGGGCCGCGTGTATAACATGACCCGCTTTGACACTTCGACACGGACTGCGTATTTACGTGTACAGGTATGTTACTCCTGTACACAGACCGACGCTTAACGTCCCTTCCGAAGGACGGTATGCTTTCATGATCCATTTGTCCCAATTTGCAATTGAACCATGGCTGAGAGCGGTTATTCCTGTATTAATTAAATAGGCCTAGTATATAGATCAAAACCCAGCAGTACCCACCGGGAATTCCAACCCGGGAATTGTTGGTAAGTTTGCGCCACAGGTAAGCTACTCTAACCTCAGGCCATGCTCTCCCTGCACCTGGCTTACAATTTAAGTTTTAAAACAGCTATCATGTTGCAACGAACGTTACCAAGGTGAACGTGTCATCTCAATTCATTACCATTTCCACATTTAACACTCTTCACTATGCAAACATCGACTCCTGTTGAAGGTTTGTTTTTCCAATACCAAAACGCTAGTAGTATTAAGTCAGAATGAAGTCACAGAGTTCGCATGGCAGTAAAACTGTAATTTCCAACGGTTTGCAGAATAGGCAATAATTCAATTTTGTACAAAAATGTAGAAATGTCAGCTTTTCATGCGGTTTCGGCTGTGAATGATGACAAATCCAACTAGTTCAAATGCACATGGCGTTGTTGTTTGTAGTGCAATGTTCCCTTTCCATTAAAATGCGAATATCCCCAATTTTTTTTTTTCCCCACACAATACCCAGTATTTCCATGACGGCATAATGGTAATGTTTGTTACTTATTTAAAAGCAAAGAAGAAGAAACACGGGGGGGGGGGGGTGCGAGAGAAAAAAAAAAAAGCCTTCTTGGGTAGATCACCCACGTCGTATTATTATTTATATTAGTATTATATAATAATTATCTTAAATATCTTTCACCCAATAACTTTTTCCAAAAGTTTATGTAATCGTTGCGAAATATTCCACATTTTCCTTTTTGACAAAAAATAATTTGAAATTTGAGGGTGGTGGCCGTTCAGTTACGGGAAGTTCTCAAAGTGACGAAGGAGGGGTGGTGAAATTCCAAACATTGGGCACCTTTTATTATTTGTTAAACTTATAGCCTAATATCACATCAAATACTCAGAATTTTTCTTTATTATTGCATTACAGATAGGTTACCACAATCTTTTATACGCTATTAAGACAAAAATGTTTCCGTTAAGTTAACAAATTCTTCTAAGCATTCACATTTTGTTATTTTGTTGACACTGTTGGTGGGAGTATAATGAGTCATAGTATATATACCAAGCAATGTAAAAAAATTCCGGAGGACAAAAAGCTAATCCAAAAAATCCACAATCCCCAAAACCGGATAAAACAGGGTTATATTACGATAAACTAATGTAAGTTATATATTAGATCTGGTGACATAAGCGTTGTTTAAAACAAAAATGATCTCTGCTGTTCACTCCAGATTAGAAAAGTCATCCAGATTTCCTCTGTTCCTGGAAACTAGGTTTCTTCCTGTTCATCAAGTGGCTCCAGAAGTTCCACAAAACTAAACTAAGTGTCTTAGCACGCGTTAGGCTGTTGTAACTGTTGTCAAACTTCACAACATCTGATGGCAAAAACTCAAAGCAGACAATTAAAATACAAAACGACATCGCCTTAAAAAAGTCCAAAACGAATCAACTGTAAATATATCACGGTTACGAATTTCAACATTAGCACCTTACTTAGTTAGCGGTCTTCCTTACCTTAAACTATCTGAATATGGACCTAAGTATGTAGTATGAGTGCCGCTACTATGGACAGATTAGATTCACTTGAGAAGAGAAGAAATTTGTTAAATTTGGTATTTTCGAGCTCGCAACCCCATAGAAAAAACACTCGTTGATGAAATTCAACAAAACTGATTTAAAAAAATTAAACCTTTTTCTCGAGGATTATCTAGAAATACAAACAAATGAAGGTGCTAGGATTCTGAAATGCACCTTCTTTTTTTAAACCTGTCCGACTATGGGAGTTTACCCAACCCACCAAAGGATGATTCCCTGTCGCACAAAAACGCAAACGAATATGATCTAAGGCTTTATTGCCAATTGTAAGTTCATCCTTTTGCGGGCATTTTAGCGAAAAAGAATGGAGGTACACCTTCAGGGAGGTCATGGTGTCCGTCAACGTCGGAATGATGGGGGGGGGGGGTGCCACCTTCCTATACTTTACTGGATAAAAGGCCATAAAAGGACACTTTTGTTATGTATGAGCCTACTGTAACCAAATAGTGACAATGATTTGTATTTTTTTCTTATTTTTTGAGTTTATTTTATAGCATGTGTATGGTCTCTTTGGCTCCAATCAATGCCAAATATAAAGACCAATTTGTTGGGGCCACACCCATGATGAATGACGAAAATGGCGAAAATCCATGATTTTGGACATTTGCTTAGAAATTACGTTGTAAATAAGCTCTTAGTAACCCCGTCGGGCCAAAGGAATGGCTTCTTGGGCTCTTACAATGATGCTTATTTCCCACAGGGGTTCCCAAAGATCTGAGGGAAGGAAAGGGAAAGCACTGTAGGCAACTCCGAAAGCCTGGGAAAGATTCAAAACTAATCAAGACTATAAGACCAATATCCACTCCTCAGCCATACCTGGGGAGCGAAGAAGGAGCGAAAGAAGAGTCGATGGCGTAAGCTCAAGAATGGTCTACCACAAGGGAAAGTGCTTGCACCTATCCTGTTTAACAATTTATACCAAAGACAAATAGAAGTGCAGGAAACTGTCGGTTTATCTATGCTGAGGATCTTGGAATTAGTGCACAAGGTGCATACTTCACAGTTGTTGAAGCTTTGGATGAAATCACTCCTTATACGAGGAAGGAAGGAAAACCACCTACGTCAATCCATCCAAGACACAGGTGTGTGCTTTCCATCTCGCAAACCGTAATAAGCCAAACGACAGCTTAAAGTAAACCTGGTCGGTCACCCTGGAGTGGCGCCACTGTGATAACCTGTTTACATAGGAGTTACTTGGACCGCACTCTCTCTCTTTCTTATAAGACCAACATCAAGAATACGAAGAGTAAAGTAGTTCACGCAATAATATCTTGAAAAAACTCACTGGCACAAGAAGGGGCTCGCCCAAATATACCTAAGATCGACGGCAGTTGCCCTGTGATACTTCATGTGCCATGAGTATTGATTGCCATCTGATGGAAAGATCAACCCAGGCCAAGAAGCTTGATCCATCATCAATGCATCCTGCGGCTTATCAAGGATGTCTTTTGGTCCAACACCAACGGAGAATTATTCATCCTAACAGGGAATTGCTCCACAGGACATTCCGTCGTAGTGTAGCGAGAGCATGCAAGAGCGTTAGCTGCAAGTATTTGATGTGAAGCACCCTATTGTCTGGACGAGACCCTGCTGCAAACCGCCTTAACTCCAGAGAGAGAGGTTCTTAAACAAAGTCCAAAACTCTTGTTGAATCAGTCTCTAAGGAGTATTTATGGAGAGTCGCATTGTGGAAAGAAAGACTTGCCATAACCAAGTAACATCTATCGGGATTGAAGCCTGGTGAGCATCTTCACCTGGAGTTTGTATCTTCCTCATGGGCGAATGGCGATCTTTGCCTCAACAGATTGAGAACCAGAAACTAAAGTTTCCTTGCAGAAAGTGGGGCTACCTGGAAGCAGTCAAGACACTGGCAAGTGGTTGTGGAACAGCACCACAACATGAACAGCTCTGGTCTGCCCACTGTTGGAGAGACAACCATGCACAACAAGGACCTTGCGGAATTCAGTGAAGCAGCCAGACGCAGTAACCATCTCTGGCTGGATCAATTTGATACGTTAAGAAGACGAAGAAGAAGAACGAAGAGACTCTCAGTTATTGGGGTTCACTATGGACGTCCTATTGTAAAACTTGATTATTTGTACTTGATTGAGAAGAACGGACATATGTAGCCACACTGAGACCAAACCCGATGATTTTATCCTTAAGTAGAAAAAAATCGGGGACACCTACCCCCTTCTTGGTCGCTGATCGTGACACGTATTTTAAAAAAAAAAAAAAAAAAAAAACTTTGGTGGACGAGGGTGTTAAGAGAGGAACATTAACACAGCCCTACATAGGAATGGATTTCCAAAACCCTTCCATGTCTATGTCCCAAACAAGGGCCAACAAATCAGACAGTTTGCCCCACGCTGCTTTTGAGAGGGGGGTGGAGAGAACCAATGGATGGAAGAAAAGGAAAATCACAAATTTTAACTCGTAAGGAGATATTTGATTATCTTCTTAGTATTTTGTATTTCCTAGGTGCGTTCGTTTCCCAGCATGGCTTCTATTTTGAAATCACCTTTGTTCTATCTTTTAAGACATCTCGTGTAGACTATCCTATGAAGTAGCACTATTCTATATTGCGGTCAGCACTCAAAAAATGAATAGCTCGCTCTCTGCTGAGTGAGTTTTGCTAATCACTCTTGATGGGGGCTGTGAGCTGAGACAATGTTGAAGGCGCAAACATATCCTACAAGATATTAGGGGTGGCTTAAAAACCTATTCACCGGTTGCTCGGTGGTTTTTCCTGGTTTCTTTCCGGTGGAAGCCGGTTTCTATTATTCTAGACAGTGCGATCTACTGGCATCTCAATCAGAATGACCTGTCATTGTCCCATCGTGATTACCAAAATGGCTAAACTGCCAGTCAGCGACTTGGATTGCTCCGTCGAGCGCACCTATCTAGGGGCAACTGGAAAGTTGCTGTTATATATAAATCCATGTTTCGATCAAACATGGAATGCAAGTTCAGCATGGTGTGGAGCACACCCACTTTCACCCTATCCAAAACTAGATGCAATCCAGAGACGCCCCATTTCCATCATCACTTTTCTTTTAATAAGATTTCATTTCAAAAAGTGTTATTTTTTTAACTCCACTCTGTTAACGAAACGACAAATAATAAAACTGTCTTATCAAGTGTAGTCTTACCACATCACCTCTAAGGTGAGTTAAAATTCGAACCATGGCGCAAAACAACTGGAGATCAACAACCGATTACCTCGCCATTTCGTCCAACTTTGATGTTTGTAACGTTAAAAAAAAACTTCATGTCATGGTTTTTCAAGGTTCTTCGTCCTTTTTCAGGGGAAATATGTGGAAATGTAGCGCTCTTTTCCAATAACCTCAATTTTCTTACCATCGCTACCGATTCTCTTCACGCTAAAGCCAATGTCAGCGTCTTTGGTCCTGAACTCGTAGCTGCGGATACAATTACATATGAAAGATCAAAGAGCGCTACATATGGCACAAGAAGGAACTCGCCCTGTCTTGCAGCCGATATAGGTAGAATTCTTAGTATTAGAATTTGCATATTCTTCCAGGGGCCTTGCGTTGTGACACCCTGTATGTCAAAATCGTTCACCCAAGTATGTCACTTTTTAAAATTCCAATTAAATGTGTGAAAATGAATCTTTTTAAGCATAATTAATGAATGCGTACATTATTAATTATGGGCCGCGTGTTTGGAAGCTCAAATGTATCTCAAAAGGGAAGCACTTCTGGCATACTACTAAAATCATGATATCTGTCTGTCTGGGTAAGCATTTCGTTATGCTTTGACATGCGGGGCTGATATTCGGCACGAAGGTAGAAGAGGACAGTCTGACCTTTGTTTGCATGGTTTCAGAGTGACCCAAAAGTTCAAAGGTCATCTAGAGGTCAATTTGCTTAGACAAATTTCGTCAAAATGACTACTGACCTTTTTTGCCTACAAATGCTTATAATAATAAAGAATACCTTAGGAGTGTCATTTGGTGGGATGCGGCATTTTTGTCGGACTTGAAATCCTTCACTTGGCTTGTGGGATTGGTCCGTGTGAAGGCAGCTGAGGTCATGCTTGCTTTTGTTGTTGAGGATAGGTGATGGGGATTTGGATATTTCCGGCTGGCTCTGGTTGAGCGGGGAGTGGGTCACTGCGGCTTGTTCCTGGGTTTGTGAAGGTGGGTCACATATGTATACCGATTATAATCATGTTTATTTAATCTGTCCACCAGAGAAATACCTATAATGTTATGTATTTTTATATGTCTTTGATCAATCGATTATTTAATAAAGGCAGTTTACTTAAAAGAAAAAAAAATGACTACTGACCTGAGCATAGAACAAATCTTAGGTCAAATGTCAAGCAGGTCAAAGGTCACATCTAGTTGAACAAGAAAGCCAGGTAATTGCGAAAGCCGGGTGACCGCCTAGTACACCCTATATAATAAAAGGCGAGTGGTAAGCACCCCTTTGGTAGACGAAGGTTTATAACATAAAAAATCCCGGGGGGGGGGGTAAATTCTACACTGTGTTTAATGGAAATTGACAGCTTTGTTGACATGATCACTTTATGACCTTAATCTGACGCAATGCTAGGCATGTTGGCACTCATTTGGTATCAATGGAAAGATCAGCAGGACCATACCTATTATCCATTGAAGGGATTACCCTGTACCTTGCCTATACCCCGTTTTTTGTTTTATGTTGTTATTGTTTTTGCATGAAAAGGAGGGAAAAATGTCAGTTGATAATTACATTAAATAATTTGGTACCAGCAAAGGGGTTTTTAGCAAGGCGGGAAAAACATTGAAGGCAACCACCCTCCCACCATTCGGTAGACGAGGGATAATCTCATAATATAAGCCGTTACAACATTCTAAATTCGTATACTAATACTATGGTGTTGATTTTTCTTCGCATTGGCTTGGGGATATTCGTGATATTATTCAAAACTAATGCAAATATGTATTTGAAAAACAATATCCTCTATTCATTATAATAAATATTCTTATGCATAAACCCCAGCTGCCGCAGGAGCCTAATTGATATAGTCACCGTGCATTGTGAGAAATGGGACCCGACTAAATCCTAATGCCAAAGGCCCAGACTGATATTGGAACTTACTTGAGTACACTTCCAGGTTTCTTCACTTCGTATTTGAATTCCAATGTTCCTGCACGTGGGACATCTCGAGTAGTCAAGTTCTTACTTGAAATATCAAAACCCTCAAGGTAGTAAGATTTGGGGACTGGTCCCGCTAGGTTCACCTTGGACAAATGCAAACAACAAAGTATTACTGTTATATTATCATTATCCAGTGAACAATAATCTCAGCAGTGTCAAAATGTGTGTAAATGATGCAAATGACGTTTATCACGTTTATATAAGATTATTTCTATTGGGGCCTATTCATTATGAACACGAATAGGAATATTTTATCTAATATCTAACTAATAAATCAATCAATAAATACATACCTACCTACATACACATACATACATACATACATACATACATACATACATACATACATACATACATACATACATACATACATACATACATACATACATACATACATACATACTAAATAAAATAATAAAATAATCTCCAATTTATGGATCGTTCTGGCTGCAAGAGATGTCAAAGTATAGAGGTAAATCATATTTTAAGTGGCTGAGTTGCTTTACTAGCAGTCAACAATTTGGTGTTTTAACAAAGGATCTTTGTATACGAATGTAAAACATATCATCTTGATCTGTCAAACCAAATTTCGCAAAACAATGTACAGGTCTTACCACGCGCTAGGACACTTAGGATTACCATCAGCATCCACCCGTGTTCCTCCCCAGTGGCAGGTAAACTCTGCGTCCACAAACTTCAAGAGTTCAGTTTTCCAGTCACCTTTACATAATTCGAATGAAAAACGTTGTTGGTGTGAAATATAATCTTCCCCGCCCCGTTTTTTAAGAAATACCTATGTCAAATTACTAAATACCATGTCCGAATAGTCCTCAGCAAGGTGACGGGTATTAAAAGATTTCAAGTACATTCAGGAGCATTTGTTCTCCAAAGCATGGGGGATCATCATGAAATTGAAAAAGAGCAGTGATCTCTAATTAAATCTTTAGTGACCAAAATACGCTTCACCATGTCATAAAACCCATTCCAGGTGAAATTTTAAACAATAAGGGGGATGGAATTTAATTTCTTAATTGGGAACACAAAGGACTTTTTACAAAGGTTTTAATAACAGTAACTTTACCATTAAAATGTATTAAAGTTCCTACATGTACACATTTCAAACGTGCTGAATTTTGAGTAATTTTGGGATAAAAAATTAAGCTCATAAAGTGATCTCAATATTCAGACCAATAATTAACTACCAAAAACGACAGTTTAAAGAAATTGTCTTTCCAACTATACCCTCATTAACCCTCGTATACCGAAGGGGGGGGGGGGGTTACCACCCCCCTTCAGGTTTATTTCCCGGCTTGCTTAAACCCCCTTTTTTGGTGGCAATTTATTTAATGTAATTGTCAATTGGTCCATTGTCCGCTCCGTTTAATCCAAAAACAAACATCCACCGGGGTATAGGTAAGATAAGGGTGATCCAAAAGTGATTGATAGGGGGGAGGGGGCACAACCACCCCCCCCCCTCCGGAAGAGAGAAAAGTAACAAATGCCTAACAACACACAGGAACATCACAATAAAAAGAAGGTGCTGGAAATCACGAAATGCAACTTTAACCCTCCGTCTACCGAAGGGGGGGGGGTGGTACCACCCCCCTTCAGGTTTTTTTCCCGGCTTGCTTTTACCACCCCCTTTTTTGGTGCCGAATTATTAATGTAATGTCCAATTGACTGTTCCGCTCCTTTTATAAAAAACAAAATCCACTGGGGTGTAGGTAAGATTACAGGGTGAGCCCCAAAAGTGAGGGGATAGGGGGGGGGGGGTGGTAACCACCCCCCTTCGGAAAAGAGAAGTACCAAAATGCCTAACACAACACAGGAACATCACAGACACTGATTTTGGTACAATAGATAGCTATGATCCTCCTCTTTCTATTGATACCAAAATGAGTACCAACATGCCTAGCATTACGTACGTCACAATGACGTCATACAAAGTTTTGCATGTCCGCAAAACTGCCATTTCCATCGACACACACAGTGAAACAATCAATTTTCGCCAAAAAGGGTTGGGGGGAAAATCAAGATATTTTCATGCCGGTTTTGACTCTTCTTGATGGGCAATGGCTAGTTTTATATAATGACATCATTTTAGAGCTATTATAGGGTGTTTGAGTCGCTAAAAAATTGCGAAATATCAATTTTCCACCCATATTCAGTATTTCGATTCCTCAACATATGACGTCATGGTTGACGTCATAATGGGGAGTTAGTACTTATTTGGTACCAATGGAAAGAAGAAAGAAACTCTCTAGCTATCCTTTCGTACCAAATTTACAGGAATCGGGTGTTCAGTAACGAAAAATCACAGGGGGTGGTAACACCCCCCCCCTTCGGGAGTTTTGTTACAAAAAATGGCTCAGGTAGACGAGGGTAATATCTAACCACCTATGGTGGTAGTACTTACTTCCCAAGAAAACTATTTTCTTTCTCGTTTACTTCCCGTAGGAATGGCTCAAGACAGTAGAGAACATCTTATCATAATGTTACATTCACTTTGTGCAATTCCCGGGGGGGGGGGGGGGGTTAGTACAAACGCCTATTATACGGAGACGTGAGCGGTAGGGTCGCAAAATCAGCCCTCTTCGGTTATGACTATGACCCCTTTTTTTCATACTGCAATTATGACCCCTTTGTTTTCACACCATAATGGTATCAATTATGTATATTACGGTGTTTATTTGATGTTGTTGGTATAAATTTGGGTACGCATCCGCGACGGTGATATATAGTCCGTGACGTAGTCAGCTCTCTCTACGGCGATTTCGACATCGTATTGATTTTTTAGTCAACATAATTATTCGCTAATCTAGGTTTGTGTTTACGTCTGCCGCTGGTTTCCTGTGACTTCGTCGTGGCGTCAACCATTGCACAACAAGTCGCGAAGCAAATACACGCTGGGTATTTGCCTGCCCGGGGTATTTGATTGGCGGTTTCTGCTGTTAAGAAAGGAAAATTCTGGTATAAATATGGTCATTATATTCAAGGAAGGGAGTATATATGTTCGGGTCCACTTCTTGGTCCTGGACAGGCAGGTCCCTACCCAAACAAATTGAAGAACCCCCCACCACCCCGGGGGTGCAATTACGGTATTTTACCGTCAATTCACGCAAGTTGACATTGATTTGTACAGTGGATGTGCGCTTCATTTATAATTTGTGTAAAGGAAAAAAAAAAAACATATTTAAGGATTCATTTTACCCTCCCTGTAATTGACTCTTTGTCGTCGCATTGTGGAAAGAAAAACAATTTTGACTCACTTTAAATGTTTAATGATCGTAGAGTTTTGCCATTTTTGAACAAACCATGACAATACAAGTTAATTTTTAACTTAGAGTTTATTAGGTTTTGAGACAATTAAGGCCCTGGCTGGACATCGCAATACTTCTTTTTCATTTTTTTATAATATAATAAAGAGAGCTCGACGCTTTCCTTGAGGATTGGGCGATTTGATGTGGACCTGTCATAGGACAGGCTGCCGGATTAGGAAAGGACGTGGCAATTACGGGAAGGCGGCGAATAGAGTGTATGGGCCTGTCAAATTAATACAAATGATGACTTTACCCAAAAACTAATAAAAACAGCAACAACATCTATTTCACTAGATTAAAAAAAAAATAACAACATGATCAAAAGTTTACCAATATCAAAGCAGTGGAATGTGTATTTTTCGGAAGGGTTAACTGCACGGGCAACAACAATAGCTCTGAATTTGAGATAAAAATTGATGTGCTTTGTCCTTTTTAGTACTGGGCGAAATTCCTGAAATCAATAGCGCCATTATTTGCTGCAGTCAATGACGGATGATGTGCATAACTGGTCACTGATATTCAAGGGAAGTAATTCAACGACACTTGATTAATTAAAAGAAATCTGCAACTTTTACGACTAACATACCCAATAAATGTTAAATGTGGAAAAGTGTTTAGTTCGCCGAAGTATGTAAATAGGAACAATATATACTTTGATGCGATAGCCTATAGCCCCATTTTTGCAAACTAGCATTCGCAATTTAATTTATCCTATTGAATGAGTTTCCACCCTGTCGAAGGAAGAATCCCAACAATTTCCCCCATAACTTTCTTTTCCGTTCCTCCATTTCAAAACAGAGAGAAAGGAAACATTCTAACGTAATATTTCAATCAGCAGGCAAATGGTGTAAATGGGGATGACCGCAACGCCACCAAATTGGATCGCATCGGCGAGCAAAGAAAGGGAAAAAAAAAACAAATCCTTGAACGCTTATGGCACCTGTATTGCGCAAATTGTATCTTTGGCAACTATGTGCAATGCTTTAATGGAATCTCTGGGATCACAACCAACAGTATTGCTACCATTAAAATGCTCTTCATCACTTATACCCTACGATATAAGACAAAATCTAATGACAAATGACAGCCATTTTGAAATTTGAGATGTATTGTGGCTAAACAAAATTACAACTATAACGCATTCGATTTATTTCAATCCTTCCCATCACAAAAATGGATATTTGCTATCATTTTCAAGTTTCTACGTTGAAATTCAAGATGGCAACTAATCCAAATTAGTTACACCTAATGCCATAGCAATGGGTTTGATGTTGCTTTATAGGACAAAGTATGAGCAACAGGGCGGACATTTTGAAATTCGAGAAGGCGGCAAAACCAATACATGTATAGATTCAATTAATAGATTAATTTTAACTCTAGGATAGCTATTACCGCCGTTTTTATTCTTCTACATTGCTCACAAGTCGAGATATAAGGCAAAACATAATGAAAAATGGCGGCCATTTCGAAATTCAAATCTAAAGATCTAAAGATGTGATTGAACAAAAAAGTACCCTATTGCTTTGAACTCATACCCAAATAATTGATAAGGCTGGCCAATAAAATCCATTTGGCACGGGAATCCAGCTGGATTACATACCTTCTTCATCAGATCCACCCACGGCTTCCAGAAAAAATGGCCACCGAAACCGTCCAAATCTCCTATGGAAACAATACCACCAACGTCTTTACCTAACTGAAAATGAAACACATTGCTACTTTAAAATATATAGTGACAATTTGTTTTATATTTTTTTTTAAATTATGTAAATTTTACAATATAAGGCATAACTACACATTTCAGTTTGATGTCGCAGTGAAGCTTATGACGTCATAAGGCAAGACAAATATAAACAAGTACATATTTATTTGAATATGTTTGAAATTATGTTGTTTCGTGAACATTATGATGGTATTCTGACGTCATACTTTGCAAGTTGGTATTCATTAATGGTATTAATAAAAATAAGATGGCCAGAACTATGCATCCAGTCTGAGACAAGTACTTGGCTAGGTACCGATTTGTTTATTGTATCATATTGTATTATAACCGATAATACCTCCACCAAAGTACTTTATGTTCATACATATGTAATAAATAATAGTGATGCAATCATTCAAAAAAAAAAAAAAAAAATAAGGAAAAAAAAAAAAAACATAAATGATTGATAACCAGGTGTGCATAAGATATTGTCTTCGGATAGTCCACAAGACGATATGAAAGAGCACCAACTCAGGCAATCTTAACGCACATGAGTTCCAAGCTTTATTCCCATTTCGTCTATGTAGCGCGGACTAGGGCTTAAAGGTAATCCTTTACACTGTTCCCAGTCATGTGATAGGTCAAACCCCCAGAAGGATGCATATGACAAGATCTATAGCCCGTAATTCGAAAAAAAATCTGACCGAAGAAAAGAAACAGGTCTGTGTTGCAATTCTGAGGAAACGTCTGGCGGAAAACAATCGTGTTTTCCTTAATTTGACGCTGAAAAAAATGTAATTTTTTTAAAATCGCATGAATATGGCTTTTATAAAGCGCCATGTCATCAAGATCACAGCGCTGTTGCCTATTATATTACGCTGCCATCAGGAAGGAAATCGTCACAATCAATTCGCTTCACCTAGGTGGCAGCTGGCCAAGCGCACGCCCCTTTCAGCACTTGGATTGTAATCTTCCCCCTAAATCAGCTGCCCCGAAATCGCTTGGTTGACGAAGCAATGAGGTAAAGGGCCTTGTCCACGTGCACACAACACATTGGCACAGCGGGGCTCGAACCCGTTAACCTTCAGATTGATCATGAGGTCGGCGGCAATCCAATGGACCACATGTGCCCTCCAATTATGTTATATTATCTCCAATTGTGTTAAAATATTATTTCTCTGTGAAAAATAGGAACAGATTTCTAGCAGGGGAAAGTATCTAAGTGCACCATACAAGGAAACATTGAATCCCCAAGCTTCAAGTGCTGTTTGTTTATTGCTGTTGTGCAACCTTTTTAAGAGTTGCTAGGAAAGCTACAATAAATAAACTTGGGCCTTTCCCGGGAATGATTCCAGTTTGAATGTGTCAGTTAGTAGGATGTCATGTGTGTGAGAACCAATTTTGACAGTGTTGGGGCGAGGTGAGATGGTCTATTGGTGGAATGGTTAGAGAGCGGGCCGTGGACCTAAGGGTCTCGGTTTCAAATCTCAATGGGTTGCTAATTCTAGGTACTCAATTGATGGTTTTAGTTTGTATAGCTGGTCATTGACTAACTAAACCCATAATTACCCACTATCTCATGGTGGTTATTGATATGGTCCAAAGGAATTCATGGAAAAAACTCTCTCGTTACCCTGTTGTATGTTCTGGGTCAGTGTTTAATGTAGCACTGTCCCCCGCCATTAACTGCAAACGTTGTAAAGTTGCGGTGGTCGTGGTGGTGGAGGGTCAATGGAATCTAAAATCTGCATAAACGCAATGATGGATAATACTGTTGTAATTATGTCTAGCTCACACCATTACGCTCCCATAGATTCTGTTAATGCTGGCACACAGCGCACGATTTCGTTTCCACATCGCTAATTGCCCGGTTATTCTTAGACATGCCCTACGTCTTTTGACTCCCGTCGTCGTAGCAGCAAAAGCGCGTGTAAAGGCTTGCGATATAGCTTGATCAAGGTTACCTTGGATATCGCGAAATAAGAACCGGTGTCGATCTGATGTAGAAATGGGTTCCTGACAAAAAAGACCATTAGCTCACTAGTTTTGTAAGCCTGACGTGTGGCATGACTTTGATAGCAGCAATCGAGAATTGAGCCAGCTGAAAAAAAGGTAAGAAAATTGCTTGTTGGGATCGTATTTTCAGGGTTTTCGTTTCTTTTTCCAAAAACAAACCTATATAGAAACTAGTCAGCTAACTAGACAATTTAGTTAGAAATTTGGTGCGTAAATAGGTACGATAGGCCAAGTCTTTTGCGCAATCTCCATTGTACCGCAATGTACACAAAACAAAAATTCCAAAATCAATGCTATCGGACAGAGTTTCCCCCTCAGCCTACGCGGTACGGGAAGTAAAGTAGTCGTGTCACAGACTGCAAAAGATATTATCTAAATTAGTATGCGCGAGAATTAACATGATCAGTGTCATTTAAAAGCGAATGCATGCAAAAATGAAACTAAATCTCAAATATATAGGAAAACAAGGGGGTTCTATGGAGATTTTGTACATCAAGGGTCCGTTACTATGTTTTTGTTTTCAATACGGCCTAGTATCAGATTGGGTCTGACAATAGACCTAGCGAGAAAATTGAACGTTGGTGTCGGGTCTTCGGTGCTCGCAAACACGGAAAAGTGAAAATGAATTCGCTACGGGCGCATCCCTTTTCCCCACAAATGCCTTTCGGTATTATTCAGTCTTGAGAATTTTCTAACGCTGGTTTCAATTTACGCTTGCAATTTTGAATCAGGATATACGTACTTACCGGACCCGCCGTAGCGCAGCCTAATAATGAATTGATTGATAAATCCCGAGGGCAGGCAGTGAGGTTTGCCAAGGGTGTGCAAGAAGATTAATAAATGGGCGGGCGATGTGTGTATTGACGACACGTAAATGGTGTGAGCTCATAATCACACAACATCTCTGCTTTGATAAAAAGTGGTTTCCTAAAACGATGGTTACGACGAGGGTTAATCAATCAATCAATGATAAAAAAAAATCCAGAAAAAAAAATGGTCTTGCCATTATCGTCGCTTGGGGCGGGAAAAACCAGTTGATTTGACCTTTAAGAGTATAAACAGCACATGTAGTAAAAACGGTATGACCAAAACCTCATATGTAACATATTCAGGAGACACCAAAAACTGAATAATTGGCTTGATGCTCGTACACACGAAAGGGGTTCCTTTCTCAATATCTAAATATAGTTAGATAATATTTTTTTTTTTTTTACTTCAGATTCTGAAAAAACTGCCATATGATTTACTATTCATATTTGGCTTGAAATTCAAACTGAACCCGATGTGACAAAAGCACATATGAGGTTTTAGCACTAGGGGACCGCTTTTTACATATGGTGTTTTGCATTTGACCTCTGGAAACACTATGATGGTTTTTTGTTTTTCCCGCCCAGCGACCGATATTACTTAAGAAATCGCGGACCACTGCTGTATGATAGAAATGCACGTTGAAAATTAGTAGAGTTACTTACCTCGTGCAGGGAACATATTCCGTCACCAACTTGTCAATGTCTATCTTTTGCCGCCCTTCCAAATCCTTACAGGCAGGAAAAGGAAAAGAAAAAAAATGAACAAGTTAACACTTAAGTGACCAAGGGCTGCACTCTCTGATGTGCCAGGAAGGGGGGGGGGGTACATTACCCCTCCCCAGGAACCCACTTTCCCAAAGGAATTTGGTACGAAGTTTTTATTACATCTGAAGGGTATTACACTCTAAGAAATAAAGGTTCAACCATAGAACCCTTTTTTGTTCTGTTTTTTCACACTAAGCACGGCTAAGGTTCTGTAAAGAACCTTAAAAAGTTCTTCGAAGAACCTTCAAAATTTAAAATAGGCCTATGAAAAGTTCTTTTTGGTATGTGTTCACAAATATTTTTAAAGGGGTAAGAAAATGAAAGGCAGTGATAACCTTAAGGTGCCTTCCAAAAATAATTTCATGGCCTGAAAAATATTGTTTTCTGTTATACCAAGAACCTTCGGCAGTCCTCAGAAGGGGCTTTATTAACATGAATAGTAAGGGTCCTAGAGTTTGAAGGTTTACAAAGAACCATTTGTCTTGGTACAGAACCTTTTTTGGTCTATAAAGAACCCCGCGAAGATTTGTTAGAGTTCTTCATAGGACCAAAAAAGGTTCTGTAGCCAAGGTTCTTTGTAGAACCAGAAAACTCTTAGGATCCCTAAATGTATGTTACAAACAAAGCACCATTAAGAGGTTCTTGCTAGAAAAGAAGAAAGATTTTTAATTTTATTTTGCCACAAAAATATGTTCGAACCAAGGGGTCATCACTGCCTTTCACATTGCTCAATTTTACAAAATATACGTGAACACAGCAAAGAATCATTCCTAGGCCTATTTCAATTTTGAAGGTTCTTCATAGAACTTTTTTAAGGTTCTTTACAGAACCTTAACCGTGCTTAGGCGTGAAAAATACAGGACAAAAAATAGTTCTATGGTGAACCTTTATTTCTAGAGTGTAGACAACACCAAATGGCAAAAAGTTATTGCATTCGTAAACAGTGGTGGATCGGACCTAACAAGTTTGACTTGCTAATGAATCGTGGGACTAAACGTTCACATCGTCGCTGGGGCAGGAAAAACTCATGGTCAAATGCAAAACCTCATAGGTGCATCTTCGGTAACATGGACAAACCAAGCTATTGTCCAAGGTTTGGTCAAATCGAGTTGGTGATGAAAATGAAAAGGTTGAAAATGATAAGAGATGTTTAATAAGTACGTAAATCTATTCTAAGATTTTTCGGATACTTGCAAAACGACAATATCGCCAAACACAGGTCGTTTTGACAGTTTTACCGGAAAGCACATATGAGGTTTTGGCTCCAAGAGTCAAATGCAACATATGAGGTATTTCCTGCCCAACGACGATATATTCATGAATTAGTAAGTGTCTTCCCGTTCAAACCAAAAGGTGATCGAGCGTGAAAGCTTGGAGATAGTTAGGCAAAATGCCCTTTGACGCTGCAATAAAAAAAACCAAGATACTGCTGTCTCGGTATTTTATCAACTTGTCCAACTGTAAAGTGAATATAAACCTCTTTTGAAAATCACCTTACGAAACATCGACTCGGCTCTTTTTCATTCAAAGCAAAATACGAGCTACAAAAATATATAAATTACGAGAGCAGATTGTAGAATTACTTAACAACAAATAAGATGAAAAGTTAATGTTTATTTTTAATTGTAACTTGCTTAGAAAAATAAATGATCAGTGTAAATTACTTTCAAAATACAACCCAAATATAAATATGCTGTAAGAGAAAGAAATGTTATCTCTTAACAAATATAATAAAAGAACAAAAAAGCCAAAAACAAGAATAAATAAAAGTAAACAAACAAAACAGCAACAACACACACATTACCACCCACACAACACCCCAGGCTTAGAAGATCAATTGTGGGGAGTATTAATTAAAATCTCTTTAAAGTTCACTTTTTTAAAATACTGTACTAAAAAAAGACACTTTTTTCATTTTAAACTTTTTTTTTTAAACTACTCATTTTCTTAGCCAAGGAGGATTGCGCCGAAGGCCTATATAGTTACTTAACTAGAAAAATCCTCTTTCTACTCTGTTACGGAATAAACCTCAATATTAGATTACGGTTTATTCCGTTATAGGACAAAAAGTAACGTAGTAACTCTTGTAAAAATACTCCCACAATGTAAGAAAATACTCCCACAATGTAAACATACTCTCACAATGTCTCTTATACTTAAAATTACTCCCAGAATGTATCTCTTGTAAGTGCACACACACACACACACACACACAAACACACCCACACTAATCTCTAATTGATGTATTTAAGGGGTCTCTTTTTTAACTCGACCTTCGATTGCAATTTTCTTGACTTACCAATATATTACTTATGCATGTTTTATATCATTATAGCCAATGTTGCAAAGTTATGAAAAATGGACATTAATTTGACCTCGTTGCTATGGTAACTGAACAGGGCCTCTGATTGGCTAAATATGGGACTTTCATTCTCACCGTACATGAGTAAAAGGTGCATGGGTAGAGTGTACAGAAAATATTTGTTCATTTATTTTAAAATATAGATTATTGCATTTGTATTGCATTTTGGTGATGAGCTAATGGGTTAAATGGGTTATTATTATTAATAATAATAATAATAATAACATGATAACATGATAGTTGGGGAAGGTTTAAATATTCATTAGGTTATAATGAACTCTTATAGTTATTCAAATTAATTAATATTCATATCCTTTGTTATTCTAGTGGATTATCCTTCATTTGCATAAATTAATATTCATATCCTTTGTTATCCAAAACGGAATAAACCGCAATACAAAGGGAGGCGTTGGGGGAAGGTATATATCGCCCTAACGCCGTAATGAGAATGAGTGAATAACAAAAGCCAATTTCCCCCTAAGGCACGTGATAGCAATATAATATAAATAATAATAATAATAATATATATATATATATATATTTCCTTAAATTTCACAGGGTGAGTACTTTCTAATACAAATGTATACAAAAATGCATCCAAGACTTGCTTCCAAAAACGAACATAAAAATTGAACGGAATTAATATGTCCTCTTTATCTTAAGCAAAAATCAAATAGAAACTGAACATTTATACTTTTATAGCAAGCTTTAATCTCAATTAAGGTAGAATTTTTCAATTTGAAAACATAGTACCCCTTAATAGTCGAAAGGAAAATGCCCCAGTCCCCTTTTTTTCTCACCTCTAAGGAACCGCAGAAGATAAATGTCGTCATGCTTTTCTTGCAAGACATCCTTCAAAGTGTCTTTAAACTGAAAAAGAAAATCACGAGTAAAAATCATACAATTGCGAGGAAAAACAAATAATTGATACAAGATAACGTTAGACTCTTCTAATCTATAATAATCAGATGGTGTAGTTACCTTAGCTAGCTTTTCGGCTTGCTTATCACTGAGGTCTCCAACTCTTCCACTCATATTGAAATACACAAAGTGATGTAAGGTGCAAATTATCACAAAGAGATGCGAATAATTGCTTCACTTTCGATGTAAGAGGAGCTGCGAAGGGGATAAAATAAACTTCATTTTGGGTTGGTACTCACTTATATAGCCATGTAGACAATGTACACATTAGAAGTTTGTAATTTACGCCATATGGTAAAAGTTAATATAGACAATACGCGATACAATATGGACGAAGTTGATTAATTTATAATAATTAAAGGGGCATTTCATGATCCACAGCCTCGTCCCCCGACTTACATAAAAAAGTTGAGATTTTCATATCATCTGAACCCTTAACATTAGTAATCCACGTGTGCTAAATCTTACGTGCAAATTCGGTCGTGTCTGTAAGAATTCGTGATTTTGTATTTTAAGTCCGTAAACGGACAGAAATTATAGTGCAGTGGCCTATGGGACCGTGGGAAACGAGCATTTGGTCATAACAGAAAACCGCAAAGTCGGGATCAGCTAAAAAGTTTTGAATAAGCTTTCACTATGAGCTACTAAATCTCACTTTCCTTGGCATACGCGATACAATATGGACGAAGTTGATTAATTTATAATAATTAAAGGGGCATTTCATGATCCACAGCCTCGTCCCCCGACTTACATAAAAAAGTTGAGATTTTCATATCATCTGAACCCTTAACATTAGTAATCCACGTGTGCTAAATCTTACGTGCAAATTCGGTCGTGTCTGTAAGAATTCGTGATTTTGTATTTTAAGTCCATAAACGGACAGAAATTATAGTGCAGTGGCCTATGGGACCGTGGGAAACGAGCATTTGGTCATAACAGAAAACCGCAAAGTCGGGATCAGCTAAAAAGTTTTGAATAAGCTTTCACTATGAGCTACTAAATCTCACTTTCCTTGGCATACGCGATACAATATGGACGAAGTTGATTAATTTATAATAATTAAAGGGGCATTTCATGATCCACAGCCTCGTCCCCCGACTTACATAAAAAAGTTGAGATTTTCATATCATCTGAACCCTTAACATTAGTAATCCACGTGTGCTAAATCTTACGTGCAAATTCGGTCGTGTCTGTAAGAATTCGTGATTTTGTATTTTAAGTCCGTAAACGGACAGAAATTATAGTGCAGTGGCCTATGGGACCGTGGGAAACGAGCATTTGGTCAAAAACCGCAAAGTCGGGATCAGCTAAAAAGTTTTGAATAAGCTTTCACTATGAGCTACTAAATCTCACTTTCCTTAGCACAGTTCAGTACCTTCCATTCGCCAGTGTAGGCCTATTTAGAAAATGATTTTTGGGTATGATATATGATATCTCTATCACACAAGGTCAGTTCTTGTCAATGTATGTACAAGTACAACCCACTGAACTGTGTCCTTGGTGGATGAGCATATTGTAACTCATGATGTTTTCTCAAGGATATCTAGTTAACAATGAATAAAACAGAAGGTGCTGGAATCACGAAATACACCTTTAATCATTAACACTTAAAGCGGCACTGGCACATTTTCACAAAATATGAAATTTCTTCAATTTGCTCTCAAATGATAGTCTAGGCCATTGGAAGAACAGAGATATATTTTACACATCAAAAATTAACATACCCAAAAACAGATAGGGACATTTATATGATGATAAAGACATCCAGGTAATTTGTAGACCAACTTTTAAGTTTTCCATAACTTTAATCAACAAATGTGTATATTACATGAATATTTTTGACTCGTACTCACTGATATTAAAACCACAAAGGTTATAGACCGGTCAAACAGTGTGCATAGCGTGAGAAACATGCATACGGAGTGTGTGTTCTTGTGTTAAAAGCCATTTTCGTCTAGGCCATGGTACATGATACAATGTTGGCCTTTTAATTAAATATTCGTGCTCCAGACCTGGGGATTACTTATTTCCTTCACTAAAATTAAACAATATTATTTTAACCAGGAAAAGCTTTGTCCCCACATGAAAGGGGTGCACATTATTTAGAAAAATGAATAAAATGTCAACTCAATTGATTTCTAGAATATCAGTGACCAATGGATAGACATAACCTCAACATGCTCAACCGAACAATGGGGCTAATGATACTCAATAATCGGCCCGGAACACACTTCACATTCTTTTACATCTGGTTCATTGTTATTGTGCATGCAGTTGAATAGATTTCGAATGATATGTCCTTGCTGCATTGGCGGAATTCTTTCCTCGTTCGCGATAAAAGAAATCTTGAGATTCTACTGTGTGTTTCATTAACTTTGACCATATGATTAATATTTTGTTTTCGAAAAGAAAATGTAAAGGGACAAAATTCATGAAAGAAAAGCCCATGGCAAGGGCTGACCTAATTTGTGCATAACATAAATCCGCAGGTCATTGTCTTTAAAACCATGAAAAACCATATTTCTATTCAATTACCAAGAAAGACAATGGTATTCACCGACCTACATTTTTAAAAATCATGAGCGAGGTGAGTATGTTGCCCTTTAAGTTATGAACAGATACTAGAGCTCAATATGGGGGAAGTCATAACACCTGATATAGCTTGAAATCTTTTCAACAGTGTGGGCAGTAACAAGGAACCTGCATACCCTGTTGAGAAAAGATATGAAGTGCTTTTAGGTTGATTGTCAAATATCATTAGCTCTATTGTTTGCTTGAGTTATACGTGTACATATTGGTCATTGACATTCTGGAAGTAAATTGAGTTGACATTTTATTCATTTTTCTAAATAATGTGCACCCTTTTCATTTGGGGATACAGCTTTTCCTGGTTAACATAATATTTTAAAGATTTTAGTGAAGGAAGTAAGTGATCCCCAGCGCTGTAGCACGAACAGATCATTAAATCGCGAACGTATCATGGCCTAGTCGTCTCTACTACGTCTCTACTGTTCGTCTCGACGAGCGACGCTAAATTATAAGGAATCGTTCTGTTTCCTAAGGAAGCTGAGTTGGTGGTCTTATCATTTTTGGCGAGGGCTGTTGTAATATAAAGCTTACAACCATGCAAAAATATAGATTTTGAACAAATCTTAGGCGCACATTTTTCAATGTGGCTCAGTGTCGCTTAATAAGTGGACCAAGGGGTTTTCACTCCATGTTGGTGCCACGTGGGGGGGGGGGGGGGGTGGTCCATGGGATCCCACACTAGGAACCACTTTCCTGAAGGAATTTTAGCACGAAATTTATACCATGGAAAGGTCCGAATACAAAACCCAAATAAAAAAATAAATTTGTTATTCGGGCTGCAAGGGGGGCCCAAACATTGTTTTCAAAACATGCGAAAATTGGACAAAAAGACGGAATTTCAAATGAGCCTTGCGCTTACATTAAACTGTTTGAAAACTTATTTTATGTTGATAATTATTCTAAAAGACCCAAATTACATATATTTAACACAAAACCTGCCATTTTAAGAGGATCCGGTATGTTTTAACGGGGGTGTTGTCAAATACACGTTATTTTCCCATAGGACTTTGTACCTTAACGGTTTTAGCAACGTCCACATAAGACGAAATTGTTTGTTTTCATCAGGGCACAAAAAGGTTAATTATTTTTATTGTTCTACTAATTGTTTACTTACATGTATTGTAACTTATATAGCCAAAAATGTATTTGGTGCTCGGTTTCTTATTCTTATTTTCAAAAAATTCTTCAAATGACTTCCGTTAGTGCCCAAAGGGGAGGGGGGGGTTTCCCATGGGACCCCACTAGTTACCAGTCTTAATCGCTTGGCCGATTGTAATATTTTTAAAGGGTATGAAAAGAAGGCGCATTTAAAAGTCAACAATACAAAATTATTTGGCGCAAAAAATCGCACGCGTACAGCGGCCAGCGCGAAAGCAATTTTTGGGTCCATAGTACCCCCCCCCTTGGTCACTAAGTGTTAATATGAGTGGCTAATACGAAATTGAAGACACGTTTAGTATACAGTACAATGGCGATGATCAGAGAGTTTTACTGCTTTTGGCATTTGGATATTGTAATGAGTGTGTGTGGGTGTGTGTGTGTGTGTGTGTGCGTGCGTGTTCGCGCGCGAGGGCGTGTGTGTGGGTGTGTGTGTGTGTGAGTGTGTGAGAGAGAGAGAGAGGTGGAGGGAGATAGTGACATCCAAAAAGAGGTAATACTATGAGTATGTTGAAATGTTTCTAGTCTAACACTCATTAACTTACAGCCGATGAAAATATGCTTTCAACATCAAAATGATGTAAATATTAAATTCAGGTATATTTGTACTTGGTAACCCATACCGTATGGTGAGATTTGAAAAAGGCCT